>MU690439.1:38212-59472 GCA_026770625.1 Nicotiana glauca
GAAAAAATAGGCTGTCAGGATGGGCTAAAAAGAATTTGATTCACCTTTTTGCCTATAGAAAGGGACCCAAACTAGTTTGGGTTTCTAAGACTAACCCCTGATTTCCTTTTATGGGTCCAAGTGAAAGGGAGCAGCCAAATATGGTACATGGATAGTGGTTGCTCAAAGCATATGACAGGAAGCAAGAACCATTTCCTTTCACTTGAGGATCTCAAAGGAGGTAATGTCTCCTTTGGAAATGGGAAGAAAAATAAGATCATTGGAGTTGGAAAGGTAGGTAAGACTGATTCTCACTCTATTGAGAATATCTACTTGATATATGGCTTAAAGTACAGTCTTATCAGTGTATCACAATTATGTGATAAAGGTAACTTGGTAGCATTCACCACTACCAAATATTTTGTGATTAATCTTACCATTGGCATGATTGTTTTGCATGGAAAAAGAGCAACCAATACATGCATTGTAGATTTGTCCACACTTTCAGAAAATGAACTCACTTTCTTAAGTGTATTGGACAATGATCCCCTCCTTTGGCACAAGAGATTTGGACATGCAAGTCTAATTCAACTCAACAAATTAGTCTCCAAGGATCTGGTGATAGGGCTACCTAACATCAAGTTCAAGGAAGACAAAGTTTGTGAGGCTTGTGCAAGGGGGAAGCAGGTAAGATCCTCTTTTAAATGCAAGAAAGTGGTAAGCACCACCAGAATGATGGAACTAGTCCATATGGATCTCTATGGTCCAATGAGAATGTTAAGCAGAGGTGGTAAAAGACATATGATGGTGCTTGTTGATAATTACTCTAGGTTTACATAGAAATTATTTTTAACATCTAAAGATGAAGCATTTGACATGTTTACTTCTTTTGTTAGAACAACTCAGAAACAACTAGGTAATCAATTTGCATCAATTAGGTATATCATGCAACTGAATTTGAAAATGCTAAGTTTGCTGAATTTTTGCATGCTATATAATAAATAGTTGCATGACTAGATCTCTTATTAAGAAGATTCCCTATGAGTCACTTAAAGGGAGAAAGCTAAATATATCCCATCTTAGGGCATTTATATGCAAGTGCTTTGTGCACAATAATAGCAAAGACTCCCTAGGTAAGTATGATCCCAGAAGTGACGAGGGAGTGTTCTTGGGATATTCTTCACATAGTAAAGCTTATAAGAAATACAGTAAAAGAACTATGTGTGAAAAAAAATGTATATGTTATTTAAAACTAAAATTCTTTCTGAGAAGCAGGAATAAGATAATGAAGAGATTGGGATAATAAGAAATTCAAATGATGAAACCATGGTCCAGCCGGAAAAGGCATCACATGAAGGAATAGGTGATGGAACAGGTCCTTCCACCCATGGCAACATGACAGGGGGAACTGACTAGAGAGGAACTAATCCTCAAACCTCGAGGGAA
The DNA here is from genome assembly GCA_026770625.1 of Nicotiana glauca. Taxonomy (NCBI): domain Eukaryota; kingdom Viridiplantae; phylum Streptophyta; class Magnoliopsida; order Solanales; family Solanaceae; genus Nicotiana; species Nicotiana glauca. Next base: position 39,638 of record MU690439.1, read on the forward strand.
CTTGTCCATGAACATATTACTCAGTAACAAAACCAGGAAGAAACATCTAAAGAAATTGACACTCCTATTGCAACATCCAAGAAATTGGATATAGATGAACCTGGTTCATCTGTTGATCAGAAGTTGTATAGAGGCAAATTCAAAAGAGTCTCACTTGACTGCTGTCAAGAGGATACTGAGATATCTGAAAGGAACCACTGATCTGTGCCTTTGGTATCCTAAAGGTAGTAATTTTGATCTAGTAGGATATGTTGATGTTGATTATGCAGGTTTCCTTATGGATAGGAAGAGCACCTCAGGTATGGCACACTTCCTCGGTTTATGTCTTGTGTCATGAGCTACCAAAAAGGCAAAATTCAATGGCCTTATCTACTGCTGAAGTTGAGTATGTTGTTGCTGCTTCATGGTGTGCTCCATTGTTGTAAATCAAACAACAATTATTGAACTTTGGAATTGATGTGGTTGCATCCCTATTTTTTTGTGATAACATTAGTGTTATTAGTATGACAAAGAAACCAGTTCATCATTATAGAGCTAAGCATATAGATGTTAAGCACCATTTTTTAGGGACAACTATGAGAAAATCTTAATCACTGTGGAGTTTTGTGCTACTAACAAGCAAATTGCTGACATCTTCACAAAAGACTAAAGTAGAGATCACTTTGAGAGGAACAAGTTGGAATTAGGGATGATTAAGATTACCTAAAAGGACCAGTTCAAGGTTAAACGAAAAAAATGAAAAAAATTGAAAAACAAATTTTGGTTAGAAAGTCAGTAAATTGTATAATTAGATTAAATCTTGCTCAGTCTCATACTTTCTATAGTATACTTTTGTGCCATGTGTTAAAATGACTCATTAATCTCTAATGAAATTTTTTCTATTTTGGCAAATTTAGACTCACACAAGAGAATTATCGGTGAAGAACCTGGTTCATCAAGGTAACATGGTATGTTTTCTACACTCTGCATAATTTGAAATAACTATATTTGGATCATGAGCAGAGTGTCCTACCAAATACCAAACTCCTTTTGGACTTATCCGTTAGAAGTGAACTAGTCCCATTCAAAAGAGTCCCAACCAAATAGAAGTATCTAGATTTTAGGGATACACTCCAACGTCTCTTCAAAATTGAATTTCAGTTTAATTAAGCTTCGAAGAGTCTGAAAAGCTGTAGTTACCCCATCAATTATTCACCTGTATATTGATCAGCTTTAGTGTATTTCTTACCTCATCTCTCTCAAGCTATCAAAAACTCTCATTCTTGTTTCATCCTCCAAATACAAAGAATTCTAGAAATCTGAAGATTTAAGTCTGCAACTCAGGGGGAAGAAAGCAGGTATTCCAAAACTGAACAAGTATCTTCTGATTCTAAAGTTTCTCCTAAGACAATTTCTAAAGTTGCTGCAAATTTGGAGAATAGATTTGTAGGATGTATAGCAGGTGTTGAGACTACATAATCTGGAGAACTTGGTGGTAAAAATGAAAAAGAAAAAAAGAGAGCAAGGGCACTAGGAGTACTGTCAGGGGAAAGGGTACAAGAGTGGCTGATTCTTCACCCACTCTTGTTGGTATAATAAACGAAACTGGTGCAATGGTTATTTGGGGAGAGGAATTTACTGAAATAGAAGAGAGTGTGAGCAAAATAGGGGGAAGTGGGTCTGGCGAAGTTGTTGAGGGGTTGGTTCAACTTGGAAAAAATATAGATGAACATGTTCCATTTGAATAGGAAACCCTCGCGGACCTACTGATAGAGTTATCAATGGCACCAAAAACTCATGCCATTCCCTATGGTTTCATTCTCGCAACTGTGCTTGCACATTTCAAGGTACCTATGAAGAAGTGGGGTTAATACTCTGCTTGCTTGCGATTATGAAGTCAATGTCATTCTTAATGAACCTGGTTTATCTAAAAAGACAGCTATCAATAGCAAAGTCAGAGTCTTGGTACAGGAGAGAGAGGAAAAGGATATTAAGATAGCAAGGCTGAAGACACGATTGGTTGAGGTAGAATCCGAGAGAGATGTTCTCAGAACTGAACTTTCAAGGGAAAAGGAGAAGAATGATGGAATTCTGCAAGACATGCTGAAACTTCTCCAAGCAAATAACCCAGTCCCTACCTCTTCCAAGCCTTAAATTCTAGCCTGGTGTAGATCAACCAGTGACCCAGCTTGGGATGTTTTGTTTCTTTTGCTCATGTTTTCAGTATTTTTATTTTTTCTTATGCTTTGTGGTAGAATCATATCAATCATCAATGAAGTTCACTATTTTTTCTCTAACTGTTTGTTTATATTTCTTTGATGGTTGAAATTTTTAGTTTGATCTATGATGATTAATCCATGTTTGCATTTGAAGTAGCCCCAGTGGCCATGAGTAAGCATTAAAATCTGGTTATCTCAAATTTTTTATGCAACTTTTCGATGATGCTAAAAGGGGGAAAAAGGTTGTGCTTTAACCAAGTGATGTTTACACTTTGAACAGTGATGTTTATAACCTAATGTACCTAGTTCTTGATGATAAGTGATAAAAAGGAAAATGTTTCTAACATTGTGTTGATGTTGAGTTGGGTTGAAATAAGGCTAAGCTTATGAAAAGTACAGAGTTTGCCATCATCAAAAATGGGAAGTTGTTGGGCCAAGTAAAGGTTAGTTTTGAAGACTGACAAAGGAACTCATGATGAACCAGGTCCATCCCTCAGGTGCACAAAAATGGACAGATTTGAGCATGTGGGTTACACGTGATGGAGATAAGCTTAACTTGGTGTATTTAATATCTCCTGATCGAAAAGGTTGCATAATTGATAAGGAGAAGGACTCCTTAATCAAAGAGAATACTGTTCAAGATAGGGAAAGAGTTAGAAGTTGAAATCAACTAGAACTCTTCCACCAAGGAAGAGTTGCATCAGAACTCTAGTTATTTCTTCATCTACTAACTCTATAAATTGCAGGATGTTCTCACATTAAAGTGTTGCACAAAAACGCAGAAGTTAAATGTGAATTGGGAGCAAAATAGCAAGGCTTTTTGCAAGCAATTCGCGTGTGATTTAAGTGTGCAAACCTGAAGCTACATGAACAAGATTGAAGAACCAGCTCCATAAAGAGTGTTATGTGTCTTTCTTTTATTCTAGTTCAATTGTAGTAGGAATTTTAATATTGTACCTTTCAGCTTTCATAGAAGCAATTGTATTAGGTACTTTGAGTATTCAAGCAAGATTTAACTTGAAATTTCCGCATTAGTTAGAGGCTCGTTGCCACAATGGGATTAGAGTTAATCCTTAGGTTTACAAAGAATTTTGTAAATGCAGTTTTGGCTCATTGATTTTAATGGAAGTTTGGGAAAACCCTATAGAGTAGTAGGTCGTGGTTTTTTCACTTTTTGAGCCAGGTGTTTTCCAAGTAAAAATCTATGTGTTCTTTATTTTATGTACTTCTAATTCTGCAAACAACAGTCGTTAGTACACCTAGAAGAACCAGGTCCTTCTAGAAGTAGTTTAAGCAAAAATTGGGTACCACACAAATGACCTCCCCTCCCTCTTGTGTGGTATTGACGTTTATAACATCACTCCATAATATTGAATGTGACGTGTGTGCAAAATTTCAGGTTATTTGGACAAGGTTTGATAGACTTTTTGATTGAAAACGTAATTTGAGAGTTTTTGGCATTATTAGGCTTGAATCTGATGAAAAAGTGGTGTTTTGATGTTGTTTTGAGCGTTCCGAAGGTTGGAACAAGTTTGAATGATGTTATGGGATATGTTGGTAGGTTTGATTGAGGTCCCGGGGCCTCGGGTGTATTTCGGATGTTCAAACGGGCACTTTTGGTCTTTGGGAGATTACTGGTTTTATGGTGTTTTTGCAGCAGTGATTTGTTCATTGCGATCACATGAGTTCATCCACGATTGCATAGAGTTAGTTGAGGCTAGGCGGATTTTTGTGAATTGCGATCACGAAGGAAGGAGTGCGATCGCATAGGATGAGCAATGTTGGTCATTGCGTTTGCATAGAGACCCTTGCGTTCGCGTAGAAAGACTTGGAGTGGCAGTGGGGTGATGGAATTGCTCTATGCGATCGCATTGAGCTGACCTCGATCCCATTGCTTTGAGGGAATTATCTTATGCAATCGGATAGGAGTTCCTGCGATCACATAGGGTTAAATCTGGGCAGTACTGAAATAGCCAATCCGCGACCCTTCTTTATTTTTCGACCATTTTTGAACGGGATTGAAGCTTCTGAAAGGGATTTTTGAGGAAACCAAAGGGAAATCACTTAGGAGGTAATATTCTTAACTTCATAACTCATTTATATGTGATTAAAGGTCTAATTAGTTGTGAAAATTTAGGAAAAATAGTGCAAAATAGGTAGTGAGGGCTTGAGATTAAGAGACTTTAAAATAGGTATTTGAGGGGTCAATTGAACTCTGATTCAGTGTTCTTGATATGTATAGACTCGTGGGATTATGAAGATTCTGAAATGTAAATTTTACCCGATTCCGAGATGTGTATACGAGGGGCATTTTGGTCATTTCACCTAATTTAGTGTAATAGCTCAAAATTTATTTGTTGAATCGGTTACTTAAAGCATTATTTATATTATACAATTGAATTGAATAGATTTTGGCCATTCAAAGTTGAGTACTCGTGGCATGAATGTGGTTTCAGGTTGATTTTGAACCGGTTCGAGGTAAGTATCTTGCCTAATCTTGTGTGGGGGATTCTCCTTAGGATTTGAGTCTGCTGTGTTGATTGTTGTTCATGTACGCCGGGTGGCGAGTGCGTTCTCGGACTTATTTATGGAAAAAATTTGGTTTATGGGGTTCTTAGGTCCTTATATTCACTGTGTATGAATATGTACTTGATATGGTTGAGTTTTCCACTTACTAGTTTCACCTCTAGATGTTATAATTGGAATTAACTACTCATGATTCATTCTTATTGCCAATTTGACTTTTATTTTGCTTAACTGAAGATTTTTCCTCTTCTATTGTCATGCTATCTTTCATAACTGCTCGTCCTTCATGGAAATTATTGTATATTTTTAGTAAATTGCCCAACCTTAAAAGAAGTTTAGATGATTTATATTTAGTTGATATTTCCTTATTAAAATTATTTGATTCGTGTTAGCTTCCTTGTTGTTGGATTGCATATTGTGGGATCATTGCTTCATATTATTTTCTCCCTTGTCGAGTTGCTCTTATCACACTTAGTATTCTCTATTGTGGTTATTCCTTGTGAGCTAGTTTTACCGTCTGTCTGTGATCGAAAGTTCATGAGTTGATTTACTTGTCATGTTCATGTATATATTATCATTGTTGTTGTCGTACTTGTTGTGGTGGTGCACGAGGTTTCTACCGTGCGGTTGTTGATATTGTGATGCACGAGGTTTCTGTCATGCGGCTGTTGTTATGGGGTTGCACGGGGTTTCTGCCGTGCTATTGCTACTCTTGATATATTGCACATGTGGCGTGGAAAGGGATGTATGTATATGTGTGTGTATATATATATATATATGTGGGTTACGCACTTGGTGAGATAAGGTGGGAATATTATGATGCACATGTGGCGAAACAAGGCGGGCACTTATTATGTTATTATTTGCACACGTGGCGAGACAAGGTGGGCTATATCAGGGATTGATTGTGTTGATTTGTGATGGCCTCGGGGCATTCTTGTTGTTTAATATTGTGTATTGGTACGCTTACCTGTATGAGATTTATCTCGTGAGAGTTTTGAGGAAACATCTTACGTGATGTTCGTTCTTTTCTTTACGCTTATTAGCTAGTAGGAACTATGTTAAAGCACTTGCACAAGCATATACATAGTTGAACACTCATATTGGATGTGATGCCCTACTGATTCTGCTGAGTATAGATGTACACCCTCGTTTACTTGTTACATGTATGAAAGTGGCTCTAGTTAGCAACTGAGTTGTCAGCATGACCATGAGGTTGATGGGGGCATAGGATGTCACGTGTTAGATTTCAGGTACTGGGACTCGTGAGCTGTAATTTGTCCGAGATTCGATACTTCGTGAAAATTGTTGGATAAGACCTGATGTGAACACTATCGTAGGAACTAAGTTATTGCTTACCTTTACTGTATTGTGAATTTAGGATTTGGGTTTGTGTTTTCGCTTGCTCTTCTATATCATTATTTTGGTATTTCCGCTGTTACTTGCTGTTTTCTTCCCTTATTGTGATTATGTTAGCCATTTCGTGTAGTCTTTACATATACATCATATTCCGTTGTTCCTATATTTGTACAATTTATTGGACCGGTAGGTGTCTTGAATAGTCCTCATCACTACTCCACCGAGGTTAGTCTTGATACTTATTGGGCACCACTGTGGTGTGCTCATGCTACTCTTCTGCACATTGTTGTTGTACAGATCCAGGTACTTCCACTCAGTCTTATCATCCTTGAGGTGAGACGTTTCGGTAGAGACTTTGAGGTATATCTGCCGCGTCCGCAGACTGAGGAGTCCTTTTCTATCTTTCTGTAATAAGTATAGCCCTTCAGTAGTTTTCCTTTTTGTTAGACATTCTGGAGTTAGAGCTTCTTATGTATCTCTTAGCTTGTGATTCATGGGGTTTCGGATTTGTAGTGTGTTAGGTTGAGATTTTGTACTGTTATGTGCTAGGCAGCATCTTAAACACTATTTTATTTTACTATTTCAATTTTTAAATTATTTCTGCCACAATTATTTTTTATATTCGGCATTATTAGACTTACCTAGTTGTAGAGACTAGGTGCCATCACGATGGTTCACGGAGGGCGAACCGGGATCGTGACAAGTTGGTATTAGAGCTCTAGGTTCATAGGAGTCATGAATCACAAGTCGGTTTATTAGAGTCTCGTTGATCGGTACGGAGATGTCTGTACTTATCTACGAGAGGTCATGTAACCGTTAGGAAAATTCCATTTCATTTGATTTATCTGTCTTGCGAGATTTTTGACATTACAACCCTAAACCTCTGTCTTCCATTCTCTCACAGATGGTGAGGACACGTGCTACAAGAGATGATTAGGCACTCGCACCCTCTACTGGAGCCGTTAGAGGTCGGGGCCGGGTTAGAGGTCGAGGACGCGTACGGGGTGCAACTTGAAAACCCGCACGAGCTGCCACCGAGGTACCACCAGCAGTTCCAGTCGAAGTCCATGCACCTGTTACGCCTACTGCTACTACTACTCAAGCTCTTTAGGAGACTCTTGCATAGTTCATGAGCATGTACACCACTTTGGCTCAGGCAGGGTTGCTTTCCCTTGCTGCAGCCACATCTCATGCCGGGGGAGAAGCACAGACAACCGTCAATCGTACTCCTGAGTAAGAAGTGCATGTTGATCAGGTCCCAGAGATTATTCATGTACAGCCTGTAGTCCCAGGTCATCTTGGGGACGGGCCATCAGCTTCAGAGGATGACCAACGTAGACTTGAGAGGTTCAAGAAGTATGATCCTCCGGTATTCAGTGTGTTAGCAGCAGATGATGCCTTGGGATTTCTGGAAGAGTGTCGCCGTGTCCTCCGCATTATGGGTATATCAGGATTGAGTGGGGTTTCTTTCACTACCTTCTAGCTTCGAGGAGCTACCTATAAGTGGTGGCGCACTTATGAGCTAGACAGTCCGGATGAGGCAACTTCACTGACTTTAGACCCAGTTTTCAGATATATTCCCGAGAGAATTTGTCCCTCATAGCCTTAGGGATGCATGGCGCGCAGAGTTTGAGCATTTGCGCCAGGGTACTATGACTGTCTCAGAGTATGCTGTCTGTTACACTATCTTGGCTAGACATGGCCCGACCTTGGTTTCTACAGTTTGTGAGAGGGTTCGCCAATTTATTGAGGGGCTTATTCCCAACATCAGGTCTAGCATGGCTCGTGAGTTATAGATGGATATTTCTTATCAGCAGGTGGTGAGCATTGCTAGGAGGATAGAGGGTATGCATGCTAGGGATAGAGAGGACAGGTGGGGCCATGAAAGAGAGGGCAGACAAGATCAAGAGAGAGAGTTTGAGGAGGTGAGGAGGCCTCGTAGATTAGGGAGATCTACTGGTCCTTATTTTGGAGGCAGGGTGCGATATGGTAGAGGTTTTGTGGGCTAGCTAGTTCAGTTCACGCTTCAGGCTTTCATGGTGACTCAGGTGTTCATGGGTCTCGGGGTACGTGTACCATATAGTTCCCACAGCCTTGTCAGCGGAGAGGGTGCTTTGAGTGTAGAGATACTAGCCATATGGTGAGAGATTGTCCCGGACTTCGGTCCAATGTGTCACAGCGAGGTATTCAGGCGGGTAGAGGGCACCCAAGAAGGGGAGGCCCGACTTGCTGATGTGTTTTATAAATTAAGCTTAAGGCCGCCATGCCAGTTGAATGTCATTCAGGTATGCTTTCAGTTTGTTATAGAGGAGTACCATACGTAGTTCATTACGGTTCTGCTTATCGGGTGAGTTCCCCTATTTGTTGCTCCATTTATGGGTGCGTTTCATGATTAACACTCTGTTTATGTGACTACCCTGTTGGGAGGTTCTATGAGTGAGATCCGTATCTATCATCTGTTTCTAGCCATTGTCGGGAGTTATGAGACTAGCAATAAATTCGTGTTGTCCATTTTGGTAGGTTTGATGCAATTTCTAAGTATTTTTGGATACGAGCTGTGATTTTATATGCTCCACCAGTGTGGGAGCCAGTACATGTTGTAATCTTGTTGACGGAATTGATCTAGTAAAAGGTTTTAGCCGGTTTGATGTACACCCTACTTATGATTTAGAGTTGAGGGCAGGACCCTTGTGATTTCATGTGATTTGATGTGGTGAGACCAGGCCGTGTAATGCGGTGGGAGTTATATAAGTATGGGGTCTTGGCAATTTTTTTATATGCATTAGTTCTTTCTTGTTAGATTGTTTTTGTAAATTAGTATTGATCGAGAAATTTGTACTTGTCGGGCTTGTTTGATAATTCACTTATGTGTTTCCATTTCCATATTCAGTCATTCTCGTTTTGTGCTTCTTGAGTTTTAGCTTGTGGGGTGTGTTCTCGCCGGTATTAGCTGAGATTTGGTGATTCGGGTGTTTAGTTATGTGGCTTTCATGGTTATTGTATCATCGTCGGTGTTATGGAGGTTAAAACGGGTTCCTATTAAGTATTATCCTTATGGCTGGTACTAAATTTGATTTCGGGCGCTATTGTTATCAGAATTATTACTGTGGGCCTATATGTGATGTGTCATGTTGTAATGTTATACTATATGGGTGTTGGTATGAATTGATGCAGCTGGTTGAGACTGATACCGGGTATGAATTTAGAATCGGTTCTTTTGGAAATGGATGGAAGGTGAGAATTCTGGTTCTAAGGCTTATTGGTATTACTAGAAAGGCTCAATTTTTAGTTGACATGATGTCATCGGGTTTATATGGAATGGGGTGACGTGATCCCACCCGTGGGTGTATGTTGGAAGTGTGCATTTAGTGACTTGAGGACTTCGATGAGAATCTTAGCACGTTCGAGGACGAACATTGGTTTTAAGCGGGGAGGATGTAACGACCTGACTTTGAGAAATTTAGCTCTGTTTGGCAGCATAAGGTCTAGCACAGCTTCATAATATGAGTATCGACTTCTGTGCATGGTTGAATTCAGTTAATATATGATTTAGAATCAAATTGGAAGAAGGAATCTAGTTTTGGAAGTTTGAACGGTGAGAATTTAACCGAATTGGAATTTTGAGTAAACGGCCCCGGAATGTGTTTTGGGTGATCCCAATAGCTTCGTATGGTGATTTTGGAGGTAGACGTGCATTCGGATTGTGTTTTGGAGGTCCGTAGCTAATTTAGTCTTAAAATGCCGAAAGTTGAGTTTTTGAAGTTTCCGGTTCGATAATGAGATTTTGATATCAGGTTCAGAATGGAATTTTGGAAGTTGGAGTAGTTCTGTAGTGTTGGATGTGATGTGTGTGCAAAATTTCAGGTTATTCAGACGAGGTTTGATAGACCTTTTGATCGAAAGCGTAATTTGAGAGTTTTTGGAATTCTTAGGCTTGAGTCCGATGAAAAATTGGTGTTTTGATGTTTTTTTAGCGTTCCGAAGGTTGGAACAAATTTGAATGATGTTATGAGATATGTTGGTAGGTTTGGTTGAGGTCCCGGAGGCCTCGGGTGTATTTCAGATGCTCAAACGGGAACTTTTGGTCTTTGGGAGATTGCTAGTTTTCTGGTGTTTTTGTGCATGAGTTCATCCGCGATCGCATAGAGTAAGTTGAGGCCAGGCATATTTTTGTGAATTGCAATCGTTAAAGAAGGAGTGCGATCGCATATGGGGAGCAGTGTTGGTGATAGAATTGCTCTATGCGATCGCATAGAGCTGGCCGCGATAGCATTTCTTTTAGGGATTTATCTTATGTGATCGCATAGGGTTAAATCTAGCCAGTATTTAAATAGCCAATCTGCGACCCTTCTTTATTTTTCCACCTTTTTGAACGGGATTGAAACTTTTGAAGGAGATTTTTGTGGAAACCAAAGGAGAATCACTTGGAGGTAATATTCTTGACTTTATAACTCATTTATATGTGATTAAAGATCTAATTAGTGGTAAATAATTAGGAAAAATTAGTGCAAAATGGATAGTTAGGGATTGAGATTAAGAGACCTTAAAATGGGTATTTGGAGGACCAATTGAACTTCGATTTCAGTGTTCTTGATATGTATAGACTCGTGAGAGTATGAGAATTCTGAAATGTATATTTTACCCAATTCTGAGACATGAGCCCGAGGGGTATTTTGGTCCTTTCACCTAATTTCGCGTAGTAGCTTTGAATTTATTTGATGTATTATTTACATTGTGCAATTAAGTTGAATAGATTGGGCCATTTGGAGTTGAGTACTCGTGGCAAGAACATGATTTTTGGGTTGATTTTGAGGCGGTTCGAGGTAATTATCTTGTCTAACCTTGTGTGGGAGACTTCTCCTTAGGATTTGAGTCTGCAGTGTTGATTGTAGTTCGTGTACGTGAGGTGACGAGCGCGTGCTCGAACTTATTTATGGAAAAAATATAGCCTTTTAGGGTTCTTAGGTCCGTATATTCACTATGTATGAATGTGTACTTGATATGCTTGAGTTTTCGATTTACTAGTTTCACCTCTACATGCTCTAATTGGAATTAATTGCTCATGATTCATTCTTATTGCCTATTTGACTCTTATTTTTCTTAACTGAAGATTTTTACCTCTTTAATTGTCATGATATCTTCCATAACTGCTCATCCTTAATGGAAATTATTGTATATTCTTCGTAAATTGCTTGATGTTCTAAACGTCAATACCACACAAGAGGGGGAGGGTGATTTTTGTGGTATCCAATTTTCGCTCTAGAAGAACCTGGCTCTTCTAGGTGAACTTACTACTACTGTTTGCGGAATTAAGAGTACATAAAATAAAGAACACAGAGATTTTTATGTGGAAAATACCTGGCTCAAAAGGTAAAAAAACCACGTCCTACTACGTAGTAGGATTTTCCCAACCTTCCACTAAAATCACTGAGCCAAAACAGCATTTACAAAACTCTTGTAAACCTAAGGATTAAACTTTAATCCCAGTGTGGCACACAGTCTCAACTTTTGCGACACCTTCAAGTTAACTCTAACTTGAATACTCAAAGTACCCAATACAATTGCTTCTATGAAAGCTGTAAAGGTACAAGTTTAAGCCACTTACTACAATTGAACTAGAATAAGAATAAACACAATGGAATTGGTTCTTCTATCTTGTCCAAGTAGCTTCAGGAATGCACACTTGAATCTCACATAAATTTCTTACAAAATTTACTCGCTCTTTTGCTCTCAATTTAATTTGACTTCTGCGTTTGTGCAATACCTGTAAAAGAGAACAATCGCTGTTATTTAATGAGTTAGTAATCTGAGTTTGATTGAGACTCAATTGTTGATCTTCCATCGAAGTTGAGTCCTTGAACAATACAAACTCCAACCCTATCCTTTATCCGGATTGTATCCTCTTCCCGTGAGAAGACTTTCTCTCCTCATCCAATATGCAACCTTTTCGATTAGTTCAGGAGATATTGCTGCTTGATCATTGAGACTTATCTCCTTCACGTGTATCTCACATGTCTAGGTTGATATATATTGTGCCTCACATGATGGACCTGGTCCATGACTGAGTTCATTTGTCAATCTTCAAAACTTCACCTGAACTTGGGCCAACAAATTCCCCCTTTTTGATGATGACAAACTCTGTGCTTTTATGGATCAAAAAATCAGTAAGAACTCAGCTTAACCATCAACACTTAACTTAGAATTTTAACTTATCATCAAGGACCAGGTTTAATTAGGTTATAAATATCACATTATTCAGAATAAAGATTAAAGCACAATATCTCTTCCCCCTTTTGGCATCATCGAAAAGTTGCATACATTGTGAATCCCAGATATTAGTAATTACTTATGGCCACTTGGGCAACTGCAAGTGAAAACATAGATTAAATCATCAATAATCAACAAACACATTGAAACTATTGAGAACAAAATCTTCATAGAACAAGAGAAACAATAGTTGTCATTGATAAGATATGTTTCCACCAACAAACCACAAAAAGAAAGAAAAAAACTTCCAAATCATGAGAAAAAAAGTCCCTAATCTGGATCACTAGAGGGTACTAGACTGGTTCAGAAGACAACAATTGGAGGACCTAAGGCTTGGAGGAACTAGAGGGCTGGGTTTGGAGAAGCTTGAGCATATTCTGAAGCATCCCATCACTTTTCTCCTTTTCTTTTGCTAGATCAGCTCTAAGGCCATCTCTTTCAGTTTCCGATTCTGCAACACGAGCCTGAAGCCTAGCAATTTCAGCATCCTTAGTTCCACACTCTTGAACCAAATCCCTAACCTTGCTATTCACAGGTGTCTTCAGAGATGAACCAGGTTCAACTGGGAGGGCTTTGACAGGATAGTCACAAGCCAATAAGGTCTTAACACCAAAATGCTCCTTGCTTGATGCCATCTCCCATTTCTTCAAAGGCACCCTTAGCCTGTCCAACACAGTAGTCAGTATGAACCTATATGGAGTTGCATGTGCCTTGGATCCATTAATGACCCTGTCTAGTAATTTGACAGTGTAAGAAGGCCAATTTATCCAGGTCCATATAGTTGGCAATATGTCTCCTCTCCTGTCTGGGAAGCAGGCACTTGTTAACAAATTCAAACAAGACCTTGTGCTCAGGTCTCATCTCACTTCTCTACACAAACCTGACTTCATGTACATCTTTAGCAGTTTCAGCATCACAAAAATTCCTAGTGATTTGAAGAGCAGTAGGGAGAGAATCTAGACATGGCCACCTTTGCCTTGTATAATCATCATACCCTTTGCTAGGTATATCTAGAATCTCACCCAGTTTGATTGCATCAAACTCCACTTTTATACCCTTCACCAGGCTGGAGACTACCCTATTTTTCATAGTGGCATTGGCAATAAACTCAATCAATTCATTCTTAGCCAGACTCCTATCCATCTCAAGGACCAAGTCCTTCCAACCTTGTGCAGCCAGGGCATCCACCAATCTTCTCATACTTGGCTCATCCAGGTCTCTCAATAGTCTTTCTTTCAAAAAAAAAAATCTGCCAAAGATGGCAAACCTGTCTTGTTCCTTCTCATATTCCTCTTCTTCATCTCCATCACTCCACTCTTCATCTTCTTCAACAATTTTCTTTTGTTTACCCTTCACAGCAGACCTAGTTCTTTTGGCTAAAGAAGATTCAACAGGTACATGTACAGAGGAAGACTTCTTAGAAGAAGTTTTGGAACTTTTTGGTTTGGGTATTGGAACCTCTTCAGTTGTTCCTCTTTCTTGATGGACCAGTTCCATCTCCTCTTCTTCTTCTTCTGCAAGCTCAGAACTCTCCACAACCTTTGCTTTTCCCTTCTCCCTCTTTTTCTTCCTGCTCTCTTCCAGAGCTTTCTGTAATTCTACTTCACTTTGTTTGAACTTGCTCCTGGTAGCTCTTCACTTAGGCACTGAAGGGATAGTAGGTTTTGGGGATGAAGTTTTGCTTTTCTTCGCTGGCTTGGAAGCAGTAGGAGCCTTTTGTGAATAAGCATTACGCTTCTTTGGGTCATAAATGGCCCCAACCTTCTTCAGAAGATCACCCAGAGTTTCCTCAGCAGATGAACCGGGTTCATCCTGTTGCTTGATTAGATTAACAAGCCCTTCAGCCGCCTCCCCAGAACCACATCCCCCTGACTTGTTGCCACCTTCTTCAACACCTTCACAAATAGCCAATACTTTTTCCTTCTTATTTCCCCTCACATCATCACTTACTCCTTTTCTCTCTTTTTCTTTCTTTTTACCTCCGCTTCTACTAAAATCAGCCCCTTTTACATCTTTAATAGGACCAACCAAGACAAAACTATTTTCTACATTTTCAACCACATAAGAGAATAACAACAACAATAACAAACCCAGTTTGATCCCAACAGGTGGGGTCTGGGAAGGGTAGTTTGTACGCAGACCTTACCCCTACCTAATGCAGGTAGAGAGGTTGTTTCCAATAGACCCTCAGCTCAGTAAGGACAAGAAGAAGAAGTAGAAAGTAAGGAAGGAAAAAAATGGTGGGGGTGGGGGGGATAAAGGATAAGTAGTACCAAATAATAGCAGCAGGGAATACAATATCTGACTGGACAACACTCAGCCCCATATAGCATATCTAGTCGAACCACCACTCGATAAAACTTACCCTTAAGTCTTATCAGAGAATACCAAGCAAGAATTTACCTCACTAGGGGTTTCTTGAATATTTTCAGTTTCAGAAGACCCATGTTCTTCACCTTCGCTGGCAGAAATAAAATCATCAGACTTAGAGCTTTAGTCAGATTCTTGAGCATGACATTCCTTCCTCTGGCTAGCATTCAATTTCTCACTTAGAGCTTTCCTTAAAGCTCCAGATGCTACAGTTTTTGTAGCTAGCATTTTCTGCCTACGAAGCCTAGGTTTTGGGTTTTCAGTAGGAGGAATAGATGAGGATGTCTTAGAGGGAGATGCTGGTGGAGGAGAGCCAGGATTATCTTGGGGATTAGTCATGGTGGATGGTTTCTTGAAAAAATTTGGAATTTTGGAGAGAAGAAGGGCAATTAGAACTAGAGAAGAATTTTGACAGTTATGGACTAATGAAGGAGAGGTGTGGAGTATTTAAAGGTGATTACAATTAAATGCAGTAATGACAGATTTTTAAGGTGTCAATTAGAACTATAATCAAGGTATAATTTCGGTTTCTTAGTGATTAGTAGGCATCGCTAGATTTTAGGCAAAAATCTTGGTTTTTAGAGTTCTAGGGGAACGAAACTGGTTCAATGCTCAACGGATATAATTTCTGGGAATTTGATGAATGTAGGACTTCTGCTCATGATTGGAAAAATAATCTTTCTAATTGTCCAGAGTGTAGAAAACATACCTGAGCTTTTCGTATGAACACATAATGATGAACCAGGTTCTTCATATAGAACTCTCTTGAACATGCCTCAAATGCCAAAATAGAAGAAACTTTGTAAGAGATCAGTGAATCATATATATACACATGTCACAGGAGTATACTAATTAAAGTATGAAACTAAATAAGAATTGATCTATATATTTACACAAAGTTAGAACTCCTAACTTTTATTTTATTTTTTCAATTTTTTTCATTGTGCATTCTGAACTGGACCTATTAGGTGATCTTAATCATCCCTAATTCCAACATGTTCCTCTCAAAGTTTTCTCTAATCAGTGCTTTAGTGAAAATATCAGCTATTTGTTTATCAGTAGCACATAATTCTATTGAAATCAATCCTTTCTCATAGTTATCTCTTAAGAAGTGGTGTTTAACATCTATGTGCTTAATCCTCTTATGATGAACAGGGTTCTTTGTCATACTTATAGCACTAGTGTTATCACAGAATATTGGAATACATCCTACTTCAATTCCAAAATCTACCAGTTGTTGCTTGATCCATAGCAATTGAGCACAACAAGAAGCAACAACCACATACTCAGCTTCAGTAGTAGATAAGGCCACATAATTTTGCTTTTTGGTAGCCCATGACACAAGGCATGAACCAAGGAAGTGTACCATACCTAGGTGCTTTTCCTGTCCACTAAGAATCCTGCATAATCAGCATCAGCATATCCTACTAGATCAAAATTACTACCTTTAGGATACCAAAGGCACAGATCAGTGGTGCCTTTCAGACATCTCAGTATCCTCTTGACAACATTCAAGTGAGACTCTTTTAGATTTGCCTGAAAACAAACACAAAGCCCTACACTGAAAACAATGTCAGGTCTACTGGCAGTGAGATACAAGAGTGAACCAATCATACCCCTATACAACTTTTGATCAACTGATGAACCAGGTTTATCAATATCTAATTTAGTGGTAGTTGCAATGGGTGTGTCTATTTCTTTTGATTCCTCCATTTTAAACTTTTTGATTAGCTCTTTTGTATACTTCTGCTGATGGATCATGGTTCCATTTGGACTTTGTTTGATCTGTAAGCCTAAGAAGAAATTAAGCTCACCCATCATGCTCATTTCAAACTCACTCACCATTAATTTTGTAAAGTCCTTACTTAGCTTATCAGTGGTGGCTCCAAAGATTATATCATCAACATAAATTTGCACAATAAGGAGATCTTTACCTTTTTCCCTTAAAAATAAGGTACTATCAATTTTACCTCTTTTGTAACCATGCTCCCGTAGGAATTTGGATAGTCGTTCATACCAAGCTCTTGGGGCCTGCTTGAGCCCATAAAGAGCTTTGTCTAACTTGTACACATGCTCAGGACATTCCTTTCTCTCAAACTCTAGAGGTTGTTTCACAAACAGTTCTTCTTTCAAGTAGCCATTTAGGAAGGCACTTTTGACATCCATCTGATGAAGAGTAAATTCCATATGTGCTGCAAAGGCTATGGGAAGTCTGATTGCCTCTAGTCTTGCAACTAGAGCAAAAGTCTTATCATAGTCTATGCCCTCCTCCTGGCTGTAACCTTGGACCACCAATCTTGCCTTGTTTCTTGTAACTATTCCATCTTCATCAAGTTTGTTCCTGAAGACCCATTTTGTACCAATGACTGATATGTCCTTGGGTCTTGGTACTAGATGTCAAATTTGACTTCTTTCAAACCGGTTAAGTTCATCCTGCTTTGCATTTACCCAATCTGCATCTTGCAAAGCCTCAACAACATTTTTAGGTTCAATGATAGAGAAAAGCATCAAAAGCACATAGATGCTTTAATTGTGATCTGGTTTTAACTCAAGATGTTGGATCAGTGAGAATGTTCTCAATGGAATGAGAACTTTGATACTTGTGAGGTTTCACAACCAACTGGTTTCTGCTAGATGTGTCTTCCATATTTTGTTCCTGAGGAACAGGATCATGAACAGGTTCCTTCAAGGAATTTATTTCAATTCCTCTTTAATTTGTTCCCCCTATCAGGTTGCCCTGTATGGAAGAACCTGTTCCATCACATGTTCCTTCTATAGGTGCCACTTTGACCTGAGTTGATGCTTCAGTCAAGTCCTTTACTAATCCAATGGCTTCATCTTCATGTTCCCGTCTCTCAGAAAGAATGTTAGTTCCATCAAATACTACATACACACTTTCTTCTGCACATAAAGTTCTTTTGTTAAACACTTTATATGCTTTGCTATGTGAAAAATATCCCAAGAGTACTTGATAACTATGATTTTAACACGTTTTATACCCATTCTTGCCTAAGCTTTGTGCGTGAATTGCCATATACTAGTCCCAAAATGCTTACAAGTTGCGCTTGATTGCAGGTTTGAGCGACAAGATGACAAATGTCAAAGATCAGCTTTAAACAGAGTGAAATCTGCCAAGTGTGAAAGTCAAGTGAAGTGGGGAACAAAGAGACCCAGCGCGGACCGCACTGCTTTGCCACGCGGCCGCACCGGAAGTTCAGAGATTGGGCATTTCAGTTGTGACATGTGTGGTCCGTGCTCATCCCGACACGGGTCGCGCCTGAGGAGGTTCAGAGACCAGAGAATGCAAAGGCAAACCCATGCGGCCGCGCACCAAAATAGTGCGGTCCGCGATGATGATGTTCCGAGACTCGATATTTTTGCCAAGTCTGCCCACGCGGCCGCGCAACAAAAAAGTGCGGTCTGTGTGGATGGTTGTTGAGAGAGTGGTCATTTTGCCAAGTTCTCCACGCAGCCGCGCCCCATTTATGCGTGGTCCGCGCTCTTCAGCCAGCGCGGCTGAGCTACCTTTTTGCGCGGTCTGTGCCCCCAGCTTCAGAAGAGAGAATTGAAGACCAAGACCCCTACGCGGCCGCGCTGCATTTCTGCAAGGTCCGCGCCCGCCCTACAGGGGTATTTTTGTCCAGTTTTTCCTGTGTACTATAAATAGAACATTTTACTTTTTAAGGTGATGGATTAGATATCAGATAGCTGTTGCACTCGTGAGACTCAAGTTTTAGCCTATTTTGGGCAATTTCATCTTGCTTTATCGTGGATTCTTGTAGATTAACATTGTAGTTCATTAATATGTCGATTTTATCTACTATTTCTTCAATTTCTATTTCTATTATGTCTAGCTAAACCCATTAGCTAGGGTTGTGGCTCAACCCTAGTGTGGGTAATTAATGGTTGTGATTGTTTAATGCTTGAATGATGTTGGGTGTTTGCCTTTTGGGTTAATGTTATGATTTAATTAGGATTTTGTGGTTGCAAAAACTAAGTCTAGCTTAGTGGGTCTTGACTCTTCTTGAGAAAGAGTGTCTATGACCCCAAAATTGACCGAACAAGGTATTGGGATGGACCCATGAGAATGGTAGTCCAATTAACGGGTTAAACCTCGAGAGAGTAATTATCCAACTTGAACCCTAAGTTGCTTGGGCATATTGGCCTACCCAATTGGTCTCGAGAGAGTAAATTGGGCAAAATCACTCTCTCTACTGAGAGGTGTTAGAGTGAGTGCAATCGTGCAACGATTATAGCATAAGCCCCATAATCATCATTCTTGTATTAGGAATCTCTACCCGTTAATTGACCACCTAGGTAAATGCCACGACCCTAGTGCCTTTCTCTATCTTGCATACAACCTAGAATTAATATCTTAGCATAACTTAGTTTTAATTAGTAGTTGTTAAATTGTAGTTGATAATCACAAAAACCCCCAAAAATGTTAGAAGTATAATTAGGAGCTAAAACGCAATTCTAGACCAAATAAATACTCGGCGCCATTCAAGCTCCCTGTGGAAATTGACCCCGATACCACTATTGGGTAAAAGTCTTAGCGCCCACTCTTCCTAAGGTTGAGTCCGCCACGATCACTTTTTGGCGCCGTTGCCGGGGAGCTTACGGTGTTGACTATTTGTGTAGCTAGTTTTGTGTTTTGCTTCTCTTTCCTTCTTTTTTACTAATGTTATTTGTATCGATCCATCAGGTACCCATGGCTCTAAACGGAAATGTCCCTCTTGACAACATGGTCGTGGAGGAGGTTGAAGATGTTGAGCAAGATGAGCTTCCGATACCACAAGTAACACGGAGAGGTAGAAATGCCAATGCTAATGATCAAATCCCAGACCCTCCTCCGCCTCCACCAAGAGTAGCCCCAAGGGTTCTTCCGAACCAAGGTTATGCAAGTGCCATAGTTCCTTCCAGAATCCGGGCGGGAAATTTTCAAATCACCAATGGTATGTTGACACTTCTCGAGCAAAGAGGGTACTTTACGGGGCCCCCTGACCAAAATGCATACAAGCACTTGAAGGGGTTCGTAGATACTTGCTGGGGGAGTAAACAAACCAATATGTCCGAGGATGCTTTGAGATTGAGGCTTTTTCCGTTTTCTCTTCG
>MDKF010500886.1:0-23899 GCA_026770625.1 Nicotiana glauca
TTGTCTACAACTCTAGTTATTAGTTATAGCTTGTTATTTTTATACAATTTTAGTTTATAAAGAAACCTCAACAGGAAATTCAAAAGTATTTGGAAGCTGGTTCTGAGAATTGAGTGGGTCTAAAGGTAGTAGTTGTTAGGTTGACTCTCTGTGGATTCGATCCTGGGCGTAATACTCGGGTTTTATTTGCAACGTCCGCATAATCCTATTTAGAGGATATACTTGGGCGTGATCATTCACACTAGACAAAATAGTCATTTAATTATTTTTTCTAATATTTAGAATTTTAGAATACTATCAAACCTTTTCTTATTTGAATTGTGTATACACTCCTAATATTTAAAAATTTCAATCTTTTGTTCTTTTTGAATAATTTGTGCCATATCAAAGTAGGCAATATTTTCGCTTATGCTTACATATACACATACCATACCTTTAATTTTATGTACGTGATCAAATCTGAAGTTGTATGAATTTATATTTTCCAATTAATTAATGTGTGTTGGGACTTGGGAGCTAATAACAAATCATTGTTTTAGTGCGTTGGGACTTGTAATTTTTATTTTTTAAAAATGAGCCCAAGCTAAAACGTGACCCAAAATATAGATGCAAATGTGCCGTGCAAACACACATACAAACGCCTGTTTTAAAACCCGAATTCCCCGATGGCCATTCTCCCTCAATTTGCCATCTTCTCCGTTAACGCAGCTTTGCGCTCTTATCTTTCCTTCATCAAACTCTTATCTTCTTTACATATTTATTTTTTTCACAGTTTTTATCTCTTCTACTCGATCCAGATCTTCGGCACTGTTACTATTCCTCCATCTGCTTTTTCGGCTAAATTGACAGCAATACCTATCTCTGCTTAAATCTACTTGTATTTGTTGACATGCGATTTTTAATCATCCTCAAAATTTTACTCATTTTATCGTGTAAATATTTAGTTTAGGCCTAATATTTCAATTTTAACTAAATTTTACTATTTTACTTTATTTTATTACAAGAAAACGAAAAATTATAGAAAAAATAAGTTTATTAATATTTTATAATTATTTTTAATCTTAAAAAAAAAAAAATTAAAAATAATACCCTATCTTTATTTTTATAATCTTGAAAATATAAAAAAATAGTTTAGTTCAATTAATTAAAATTAATTTTATATTTTTATATTATACTTGTACATAATTTTAGAAAAAGTAATTAATTTAGATTGGTTTATCCGTTTTTTATAAATCTTATAATTCATTTTTTGTTAGTCTTGGGCCCAAAATCCTAGCCCATTCCATTTTTAAATACCTCTAATTTCCAGAAAACACGCCCAACCAAAAGAGATACAACAAAGAAAACCCAGCAAATCTCTCGCTCTCTCACCCAAACAAAAACAAAAAAAATGAATTGAGGGAACTAAGAACAAAATAGAGAGAGGAACTGCCCGCGAATTTTGGTTCTAAAGTGAAGGGGTCGAGAGTCTCGTTCGAGGTGTTCGGTTCTGGATTTTGCTCGAATTTCACAGGCATAGATCTCAGTGTATTGGAGTATTAGCTTTGAAGCTTTTGTCCAATGTTTCGTTTCTGCTGTACAACTTTATTCAAGGAATTTTTCTTTACTCAATCAATGGAATAATCAATTTTGACTTCACAAAAGGTTTATTTCTCCGTGTCCTTTTCTTTAGATTCTAACTAGTTAATAAATATTGTGTTCCATGTGTAGTTTGATCCATAAATGCTCTCATGTTTCTATTAGTATTCATTGAGTTATTGTAGTACTTGGATTTGTTTCCAATATTCTTCATGAATCTGTTAGAAAATTACGTTGCCATAAATATGTGTATTTGTTTAAATGCCTAAATTGTTTGAATGTGAGCTGTTGATTTCTAATGATTTGGCAAAATTTTTGCCAATTAATTTTAATCTACCAAGCCCATTAACATCGTGAGCTAGTTTGTGAATTCATGACAGCTGAAGAACTTAACTACTGTAGGTTATACAAAGTGGAATGAGACGCTTAAAAGCTGCTTGTGTTAATGAAAGTAACGTAATGTTCGTTGCCCTTGTTTTTGACATTGAAATTTTTGCAGTCTGAATATATTGATATTGACATTAGAATGCAGCACTTTGATGTCCCTTTGGTTTTCTAGTTCCCAAGTAATTTAAAGAGATGATTGATGGTTTTTTTTTTCCCTCCCAAAATTAATCTACTTCATGTTGCTCTACAATAATTTCCATAATCTTATAGCCTTCACAATAATCTCAAACTAGTTCAAGAAAATAAATTATGAACATCCGTAGTTTGCTTAAGTTGAATAAAACCTTTTGAATTAATTTGAGGCGTGCCATGCCAAATAAAATCTCAAAACCCATGGCCCTCACTTAATTACTGTTTAATCCTTAGAAATCGAGGCGTGCCATTTAGTTGAATTTTCATGGTCCTCGCAAAGTTAACAACGCGTAGTTGCTTTAGGCGCGTTATTTAAATAATATTACCTTCCTAAACTCGGGTGTGCATTTCATGTGACCCAAATCCAAATCTTAATAACGTTGAATAAAATGTGTTTCGGATTGCGGGTGCATTTCATGTGACGCGGTCCAAAGACATATTTTAGACGACGTTAAATCTTCTTCAAAATGAATAAAATCGGTTATAAGTTTAAAATTGCACCATAGGTTAGAACATGTATTAAAATCAGATAATGGGCCAATCATATTAGTTTAAGCGACCGTGCTAGAACCACGGAATCCGGGGTGCCTAACACCTTCCCTCGGGTTAACAGAATTCCTTATTCAGAATTTCTGGTTCGCACACTTCACTTGGAAAGTCGAAACTTTTCCTTGATTTGGGATTCAATATAAACCGGTGACTTGGGACACCAAAAGCCAAACCTATCCCAAGTGGCGACTCTGAAATAAATAAATAATCCCAATTCGAATAATGTCACTTAAAGTGGAAAAACTCCCTTATGCGCTATCCTTCGGGGTAGGTGTGTAAAAAAAGAGGTGTGACAGTATTTACACATCACGAAGTATACAGACTTCTCATGTTGCATTTTCTGATATGCGCACCTTAATTGAGTTTTTTATTTAACTGAGTTTTGTTCTTCAAAATGGTTATAATTTGGAGTGAATTTTTCTGTCCCGGTTAGAGTTTAATTCAGTTTCAAATTTAACGCCCTTAGATTTCTATAATTCTCTGTGGCGTGTCGTTTTCTAGATGCTATAACTGTGATTTGTCAATATAACTTCAACAGAGAAAATTTTCAAGAAAGGCCCTAAGTATGAGTAAATTCTTAGTAGACTTTTACAGAAAACTTTCCAGAAAAACTAAGTGCAATTGAAGAGCCCAGAATAATACTTGAGAAATTACTAACGACATCTAAAGCGAACAACAAATGGCAGTGTCTTGAGCTCTCTCTTTTAATTTAGGCTGCCATACCATTTTAAAGTAGTTTTGACATTATGTTGATTAGGGGCGGATCTTGAATTTGAACTTTATGGGTTCGGAATACCATTCACTGACCACTTGAGTAATTGGGTTCGAAATTTAATATTCATACATATGTAGTAGATTTCTTAACACATATATAGGGTCTGAGCCAAAGCTACTAGGTTCGGTCCAGTTGAACCAATAGCTTTTATTGTGCATCTGATCCTGATATTGAGTGTTTCTTGATCAGTTTCACTATCTTGCAGTTGCTCCCAGTTGCTACTTTTACTTATTGCTGCAGTTTGCCACCACTAAGTGATGTTACCTCCCATTTCAAAACATCGTTTTGCCTGAATGTTCATAAGACATACTTGTATATTTATGCCTAAATGGGTGATGATTTGCCCAGCATTCTCTTTTCTTTGTTCCTGGACAAAGAATGCATAGAGTGTCATGATCAGAGATTACCACTATATGCTTAACTGGTCTTTCTCTGATCCAGTTTTCAGCTCTTAACTGTTAAATTGGTTGTTTGATGTCGGACCCTGAAGCTTCAGCAGATGAATACTATGTTTCCATTCCTCGTGGTGGTCCGATTTACATTTCCGACATGGTTGGTCCACTCACTAAGGTTGCTGACTTTGAGGTCAGCATCTTCCATGAACTTGAGGTATGGAGCTGTTCACCTTTAGATTGCAGTGACACTCATTCTCTTGTTTAAATTTGAAGCTTCTATACCTTTTCTAGATTCCATGTTCATGTGAAAGCATACTTGTATCAAGAGTTTGTATGCAGAGCTCCCCTGGACCCTGAATAAACAAAAATATAAGGCCATTATGGATCTCAACATTTCTGAAACTTTTATTATGGTCAGTATCTTAAGTGTCGTAATTTTGTTATGCAGCGCCTCAAGGCAGAGTTGACCTCGAATTCACTTGAAATGTTTGATGATGAGATATCGTAAGTGTTCCTCTTTTCTGCTCCTCTTTGATACTAGAAAAGGGGAGAAAACCAAAATGTATCAGTTTTACCTGCCACTTGCTTTCTCTTGCATATCCTTTTATTGAATTCAGACGGTGATTTATTCTTTCGTTTGAGATGCAATCCTGCAAGTCGTTTAACTGTATCCTGGATATTGGAGTGAAAATGGAAACAAGATTTCCTGGAAAACTTTTGAGGGATTTCTCTAGCTTTTTTCGAGATCAGCTCTTTGTTTCTGAGTCTTTGGGTTTTCATTGCAGGGTCAGGTTCTTTTTTCTTTTCAGAGTTTGGGTTTTAGAATATTGGGCTCCGCTCCAAGTTTGTTATTCAGACAGGAGATATCATTAAGTAACTGTGATTGAGGGGATGTTCTGTGCATCTATTTTGTGTAATAGTTTTGGGATGGTTTGTATTTATCAATAACCCCTTGTTAGTAGTTTTTTTTTATAATTCTTTTTCGTCTTTAAGTTATTTGTGACAGCTGATAGCTTATAATCGGTTTTATTTTGGCAGCTGATTATTATTTTAATTTTTCTTTTCACTTTAATTTAGTGGATGTACTTTAAAGAATATCAAAATTGATTATGTTTCGTATATCTATTCCCTATTACCCGAATAAGCGGTGGTACTTATAACAACAACAACAACTACACCTCAGTTCCAAACAAAGTAGGGGGTACTTATCCAAAAAAAATAGCAGTACTTAGTAGTTATTACATTGACTCTTCAAATTCAAACTTCGGTAAGATGGACTTCTATATGGATTATTTCTTAGGTTTTGATCAGTCTACTCGGGTTTTCCATAGAATTAACTGACTCTTATCATCGATTGCCTTGCAGGGTTGAAGATCTGAAAACTTTCAGTGAAGAGGAATTGGTGGCTCAGGCCTTTGAAGAAGCATTTAAGGTATAGTAACATTTTTTTAATTATAGGAAGCCATTGTAACAGTTAGCTTACAAGTCCTCACTAATCATTAAAAAGTTCAGTTTACAAACTTTCACCTTCAAAAGAAAATACATGGCCAGTTTGTTTACCAGATCTTCATGTGATGATACAGGATAATGAGCTTACCAAGAAATCTTCACAAACTTTGACAGAGGACCTTGATACAAGGTTAGTTAAATGAATATTCTAGACCAAGACCCATTTTACTTACTTTTGGCAGTCTTTGTTTTTTCTCTTTGCATTAGATGATGTATCAATAATTTTATGAAGCGTGTCCAATTCCAACTATGTGACTCTTGATACTTTATTAGCTTGGAATCTTGGTTTCCTTTTGTTCCCGGGGGGGCTATGCATGTGCAAATCTTATGCTATTTTAATAGCAAAGCAAGTTAAACAACTTTTAGGATTGAATATTTATTGATTAAAGAAACAAATTAACATGTTGATATTTAAATATTATTCTTACATGTGTATATATCTATGGAAAAGGGGATGGGAATTTATTCTTTCTGCTTTTGACATTCTATGTATTAGTGTCATTGACAGGTTTTCCAACAAAACAGTTATATCTTCAAGTTATCTCTTGATGTCAAAATGTTACTTCCAACACCGATTAAATCTGATAAAACTATATACACTGTTCATTCTATCCGTTCACTTGTGCTTGTTTGCAGTTCTGCATGTGTTCCACACTCATTTGCCTTAATCCTATATTTTTCATCACCTTTTTTACTAAAAGCAGAAAAATAGATAACAGGGGATTTAGGTTGCTGAACTTGCTTCATTTGACAGGTCAGAAAGAGAAGTGGACTCTTCTACTATTCATGATCCCTCAGACCATGTTGCCCGCGACAACAAAGGTTCAGATAAAAGCAAGTCCAACAAGAGGAAGCGGGGGAAGAATGTTCATCAGAAGAATGCTGTTGATGTATGCTAGTGAGCTTTTCTGTGATACATCTGTTTTAGTACTCTATTTTCTGTTGTATTGAAGTCTTTGTTTGGTTCTTAGTGATTTGAGTTTCTGTTTACCTACTAAAAATAAAGTTAGTGTCCTGTCTATCATGGATATGGTTGAGATTTCTGTATAGTTATACTATGCCACAACTGGCACATTAGATCACTTGAATGGGTAATCTTGCACTTTCTTTTGTACTGATGATCTAGTTAAGATGTATAGGAGTAAATCAAATGTTCAGGCTTATTTTTGCCCTTTTAATCTCTTAAGAATTTACTTTCCAAATTAGACGTATAGGCATTTGTCATAGTCGTAAAGAATTGGTAGTATGAAAACTGAAAGGTGAAATCTTGATAATACTGACTTCAGAAGTGTTGAATCATGAATGGAAGCTCCTACAGATAATCACTGAAAAAAGCCTCCAAAACTCAAAGAAATCTACTTTTATTATCCTATTAATCCTAGTTGCACATATTCCAACAGGTTGAAAATGAGAGATCTTATCAAATGCTTGCAATACATTGTTGAAAAATAAAGTTAATAATTGAGCAGTGTAAAAGTACGGAGGAAAAACATAAATGACGAACATAATTTGGCTTGTAAAAGCTGCCAGTTCGTTTAAGTCACATCTTATATATTTTTGTTGATCGACATTGTGTTTGCACATTATTTCCCTATTTTCTTTGTCTTCACGGTTTCAGTTTTAAGTATTTTTTAAAGAAATGGGTTCTTATTCTTGCATTTTGTAGGAAGACTATGTTCTGAAGGTGGAACAACTTGCAAAAATTAAAGAAAAACAAGAGGAAGAGAAAGCAGCAGCAAGATTGCATTCTTTCAAGTACAGATCATCGTCTCTAGTTGATATGTTTTTATTTCTGTCTAAACCAGCTTGTTATATCCATGATTTATATTTTCATATCTTGTGTCCTCTTGTGTTCAACATCTTAGCTATATTTTTATATTGTTTCAGTGGTTGTTGCAGCAGCAGCCACTCTGCTTCAACATCTTCCAGTAAGATTGGTAGGATGACGTCACTCAAGTCAATAAGTTCGGGAACAAAGGTTAGTTTACAATGACTTCCTTAGACCTTGATTCTTATATACTGTATGACATGGGTTTTAGATGAATCTAGAATTTAGAAGGTCTGGAGCAAGAGTAAAGTTAGTTTAAAGCTTGTTTACGCTGTTTAAAAAATTTAATGACTACTCTATCTTTTGCTTATATATGAAGGAGAGGTCTTCTGGTCTATTAAGAGATATAATTGAACAGTTTTCAACCCACCATATAATCTCATTGCATACTTATTTGTTTTTGAAAGCCATGATAGAAATACATGACCATCCAAATCTCTTTCCCTTTATTACTGCAAAAGTCTGGCTTGCTGTGACAGATAAACATTCTGACCATCTTTATGGTAAAAACCCCTGTTTATTGACGGGCTACTTTGTCTTGCTCTGGGAGCATCTTTTCTGTTGTCATTTTCGTGGGTATGGGGTTGGGTGAGGTAAGGAGTTTAATCTTTTAATTTTATACCTCTTATTAATTTTAGTGGAAATTTGTATTTCATGTATTTGCAAGGAAAAGTGCTTCTTCCATCCCTCAATTAGATTGGGTATATCAGATCTACTTTAAACTACTAACCATTAAAATTAAGGAATTGGTCAAATATATTTGATAATCAATGGCATCAAGAAAAACATCTATGAAGATGGACTACTACAGGTATATTGAGTGTCAAACAAAGGTCTGTCAACCACAATTTTAAATTTTACTTTCAGAACTCTTTTAGAATTTATATCTTTATCTGAATAGGTTTTAGAAAAAAGGATGAAAAGAGTACCTTCTTACAGTACCGGAGAGGATATGGACAATCTGATATACAGCTTTGCAACCTCATTTTCATCCATGCAAATGCTCTCTTCCAGAGTATCCACGTATGTGCCTAAGATGTTTATGAAAATAACAATTAAAGAGATTGTTTTTTAAAAAAGATAGTTACTTATTGGATTTAGAAGTGTAGTACTAATTAGCAAATCTTTTTTAAATTATTTTTTATTGTAAAGTGATTTTGTTAACAATGGATTTCTTATATAAGCAGTATACCAAAGAGTAGAGAGCTCTCACAAAAATATGGTTCCCTAATCACCAAATGTTCTATACAGACTGGAACCTCATGAGTGCACCAAAACGAAACTAAAAGAGGATATTCCTCATATGTACAAAGTCAGTCTCTATACAGTCAAAGGTTTTGTTACCCCTCTCCATAGGACACACACAAGTGCAATTGGAGCAACATCCCATACCTTGTGTCTTCTATTTTTCTTTTTTTGATAAGGTAAAATTTTATTAACAAAAGGTACCAAGATGGTACAAAATTATGAACAACCAGCAGATATCACAACAGGGCAATTACATTCCTCCCAATTCCTCTAGAAAAACCATATACTGTTCCATATTTTCCATAGCATACTTCCTACACCAGAAAAATAAATTTAATAAACAACTATTTTTAATCCTGGAAACATGTTGCCTTTCCCCTTCGGAGCAAATCTTGTTTCTTTCTAACCATATTGTCTAGAGCACACACAGAGGAATTGTTCTCCTTACTATCTGTTGACTTTTTGCTATTTTTGGGTGTTGCCAAGTCTCCAACAGACTCCTGACATTAGAGGGCATAACCCAGTTGACATCATATATATTTAGGAAGAGCTCCAACACTGTCATGCCACTTTGCTATGAATGAATAGATGACTGACTGTTTCTGCTTCTTCACACATGTAACACCTGTTTCATAGAATAGTTGCTCTCTCCTGCAAGTTCTCCTGAGTTAACAAGTTCCCTTTGCTGCGACCCACCAAAACAAGCTACTTTAACAGGTGCTTTTGATCTCCATATTGCTTTCCATGGCTAATCTGATTGATAAAGCCCCTGTTGTTTTTTTAGCAGACTGTAACAACTCCTGACTGTGAAAGTACCATCTTTGCTTGCTGCCCAGATCAGCGAGTCTTTCTTGTTGTCCTCCAATCTAACCATGTCCAGTAACTGCATCAATTGAGCAAATTCATCAACTTCCCAGTCATTAAGACCCCTCCTGAGGATCAGCTGCCAACCAGTAGAGTAAAAGTCTGATGCCCTTCCATTTTTTTTGTGGAGCAGCTATGCTAAACAGGGAATTTTGATCTGAAACTTTCACTTCCCAACCATAGATCAGATCTAAATTGGGTATTATTACCATTCCGCAGTTTCAACTTTACCAACTGACTCTATTCGTTCCGTAAATTACTGATTGTGCACCAGACTCCCTCCGTTGCAGAAGAATGCACTGAACGAGAAGCCTACATGTCCTCCTACCATACTTGGCATCTATCAGTTGTTTCAATAATCTGTTTGCTATCATCATCAGCAACTCGTGCCTAAAGGCGAAACTATAATCTTAAAGGTAATTTGCTTTCCTATATGAGAACAACATCTTCATTAAAATTATTCAGAAACTTAGAGGAACAAATAGGAAGACAAATTGCCTTTAACATCATAGTTTCGCCAGTAGGCCCTTTAGCAACTCGTCTTAGGAGAAGCAGACAAAGAAAAAAACATATCTCGCATCTTCTCCTCCTTCTCTACGCCCAACTATGCAGCGGTTCATTCACTATACCTGGAATCATAACTCACTACACTCCAATCAACTAACAGTTCCCACCACAAATGTCTTGCCGCCTTGCAGTGTAACAGTATTTGGTAATTCAATGCTTCTCTTAATGAATGATGTATTTTTTTCATTGTTAATAATAGTAATCTGCATGTTTGCACACTGTTAATGTTTGTATTGGACAGTCCTTATTACCTAAAGAACAATTCATATTACCTTGAACCTTTTGAATTTCATGTAAGCCAATATCATTGGGTAAAAACATACACGCACCGGGTATTTATGCCAAACCAAAGAAGCATGGCATTTGTTTACACATAGAGTTCTATCACTTAATTATGGTTAATTAATGCATGTTTTTACTTCATTAAATTAGCTAATCATAGTAAGTTTAATTGGTTTGGTGTAAACACCCGATGCGGTTAAGTGTTCACCATATCATTGTACTTCCATACATTGTAAATCCACAGCATATCTATGCGACGTCATCATGACCTTTCTAGTATCACTTTTTATAGAAAGCTAGAGTAATTTTATTGCAGTCGTCATCTGAATTAGATGTACATAAGATTTTTGATAGTTTAGTCTTCTCTGATCTTAGTTCTAAACCAATGATAGTTTGTTGATTTTCATGCTTGGTTTTGGTTTATGGCAGGTGAGGGCAGCAAATGCGCATGGACGTATTGCAGTGCACTTTCCAGAGGTTGTCCTCTGTATTGAGGTTTATCATTACAAAAAGACGTGGGTAAAAGTATGAACATGCTCTTTGTTGCAATCTTTGAAGTGCTAATTAAATGAACTTTTAAATTATTGACTATGAACATGCTCTTTGTGCTATCTCCGTTGCAACTTGCAACAGTATTTTTGTGACCTTCTTTGGGTGATAGAATAGAAGGATTTTCTGCTAGGTTATAGCTTATTCATGGTCTTATCAGTTTTAAATTATTAACTGAAATAAGTAAATTCAAATACAACCTCCTGTATTTGATAAGATAAACTACTTGGAGTCGGTGGCTAAAAGTGTGAGGGGGTTCATTGTTGAAGATGATCAAGATCTTCCTATTGTATTGCTTTTTTAGTAACTCGTGTAACTTTATATTCTATCTGATTGTTACAATTGACTATGATGATAATATATCTATAGACTCAAGAATTTCTGGTCCTTGGGCGGCAATTTTTGACGGAAATGAGAGACAGGATATATTGCATTACTGATGAGATAATGAAGAAGACAGGCCAGGATGATCCTTCGGGCTATTTCCTTGTGGAGGTAACTTTTCCGGTCAATTTTATTCTCTAATGATAAATATCATTTTTTGTCTGTGACTTACTATTTTCTTATCACCAACCTAAATTTTTTCCATAGGATGTTTTTTGCAATGATTTTAGGCATCCTGCTGCTGTAGATTATAGTAAGCCAATACTTAATTGGCTTCAAGATTCTAAGAGTGAGGCGCTGGAAAAATGGGAATCTATCGCCTCTGGTGAACTGCCACAGAAACAAAAGGCCCTTTTAGGCAGTAAAATTGGACCACAATTGCCCCATTTCAAGACCGCTAAAATGCAAGTAACTCGTTTCTGTGACTTAAGATTTCGACTTGGTGCTGGATATCTTTATTGTCACCAGGTAATATTTCTTTTTCAGCGTGTGTTGTTTTCTGTCGCTCAGGGGAATATTTCATTATTAATTCAAATTAATTTAATATATATAGATCCTTGTGGTCTGGCCCTTCCACGGACCCTGCGCATAGGGGGAGTTTAGTGCACTGAGCTGCCCTTTTATAGATGTTAATTGACTTCTTTGTGTCTGTTTTGCCTTATACAAGGGGGATTGCAAGCATCAAGTTGTAATAAGAGACATGAGGTTGATACATCCAGAGGACGTACAGAACCGAGCTGCATATCCGCTGATCACCTTTCAGCCAAAGGTGCGGTTCCAGAAATGCTCTGTTTGCAAGATTTTTAAAGCGGTTAAGGTGACAGTTGATGATAAATGGGCTGCTGAAAATCCTTGCTACTTCTGTGACCTTTGCTATTACATGCTCCACTATGTAAACGGGTCTCTGCTTTACGATGATTTCTCTGTTTATGAATATCTCCATGAGTAACGTTTAATTAGAAGAGTTGACATGTGGGTTAGGTGCATGTCACGGGTTCCAACCCTGCCGTGAACAGCACTGGTATTTAAATGGAGAAGAATAGAGGGCGGTTAAACACATGACTTTGCAAAGCAGGTTTCAGTTTCACACATGAAGTTCAGACCAAAGAATGTGTATATATATATATATATATATACAAGTTGGAAGTTTCACAAAATAATAAATACTATCATCCAGTTTATTATTACTATTGTCGCTATCAATGACCAATAGGTTTCAGTCTCTTTGTTTATTGAATTATTGCTCTCAGAACTATTTGTTCAGAGTTCAACTACAAATTATATCCTCTTACATTATACCAAATTAAAATATTAACTAATGCACTGGCCTGTCTAGTTTATCCTTTTTGTTTAATTGAATATTTTAGGAAGTTGAAAGTGGTACTGGTATCGAGAAAAGGGAATATTTTAGTGAAAAATGGAACAATGTATTTCAGAATTCAGATGGAAAATCTTTCCGTTGAATTATTACTCAAATTGCATATGAAGTTAGATCCTTTTATTGCAAATGCAGAACATTGTTTTTCATATATAATAGTTTAGCGACAAAAAGTTAACACTCATAAATCCAGACATTTGAACTCATAATTCAAGTAGGTCGGTCAAAAATAATATTATATATATATATTTATCGGCTATTATTGGTTATACTCAGTTCAGAAGATACAAATGGACTCTTTGTTGTTGTTTTACTTTTGGTATAAGCAGGATTATACAGTGGAAAATAATTATATTTGCTAGTCAAATATTCAATATATATATATATATATATATATATATTTATCGGCTATTATTGGTGGTTATACTCAATTCAGAAGATAAAAATGGATTCTTTGTTGTTTTATTTTTGGTATAAGCAGGGATTATTCAGTGGATCTAGAAGCTATAATAGATGTTCTAGGATCCCTGTAATAGGAAAGAAATTTTAGATGTATACTTTGATACCTCCTGTAATTATGGCCAGCACAGCCTTTGTGCCTTTTGAATATATAAAGCTGTTATCATCTCAAAAAAGAGATTATTCGCGGTTATACAGCATAATTTTCCCTAAACAAACATTTTTTTAGGGGTTGTTTGGTACGATCGTGGGATATCCCAGGATGTTCCATGGGGTGAGATATCCCATGGCATTAGTTATCCCACATTTTATATCAGATAGCTAATCTCACTATTTTAGTGTAAAAGTTGTCCTGAAATTAACTAATATCCTAAACCAAACATGGGATAAAGTTAATCTCAAACTTTATCGGAATTATTATCCCTATCCCATACCAAACGATACATTAGAGTATGTTCAGTGAAAATATTTCTAAAAGTTTGGTATTTAATTGTCACAAAATATTTTCTAGAAAAAAAATTATTTTTCCACCATAAGGGGAAATTACTTCTCTCATCAGTGTTGGACGAAAGTCCATCACAATTATCTCCAATCTCAATGTTATATCGTCATTTTGTAAAGAGAAAATTACACATAGGTACAATTGAATTTTGTTATAACTATCACTATTAGTATTTAATACACAAGACACTATCAGGTTTTAGTAAAAGAAAAAATGGGAGAAAACGAAAAATGTGTGGAGAATTGGTAATCAAAAAAGAAAAAATGGATCACCACTCACCAGTAATTACCATTAACCAAATCACTAGTATAAATATCAGCATTTTTTTACTCTAATCTTCTTCCCTATTCTTCATTTCTAAAAATTACCACCGGGGTCTTCCGTGTACTGCCATCCCGGAAAATTTTCCGTTACCCCTCCGCTATCTCCTTCTATCTCTCCATCTATATAAAATTAACTGTATTATATAACATTCTTCTTTATCTTCTTCAAATACTATTTTAAAAAATTCTAATTCGTATTATTGCATGGCGGTTAATTTTATGAACCGGAATGTGTCAGATTTGTGCGTAGGGAAACCGGCGTTAAGGCCATTACCGGCGGCAGCCACCATAGCGGAGGCGTTAGCGGTGTTGAAAAAGTCCGGCGAAGCTCAAGTGAGCGTGTGGAGCTGTGACCATTTGAAGAAGGTTCTAGAAGGTAGTAATTGTGAGTGCTGTTGTGTTGGGAAGATTTGTATGGTGGATGTAATTTGCTTTTTATGTAAAAACGAGAATTTGGATAATCCTTCCAAGGCTCTTGAGGCACCTGTTTCCCAGATTTTACCGAAAGGGAATTATATTGTGAGGCATTTGGCGCCCAATTCAAGGTATTGCGATATTTTTTCCTTTGAATTTTAATATATATTACTAGTTATTATGGCAATTTAGGCCGAGCGGACCTAGGATTTGAATATGGCGGCACCATTGTCAGAATAAAAATTTGAGCAAATGTTCGAACCCAGGCGGCGCACTAAAAGTCAAGGTGTGCCCTCTAAATCGACCAATGCAGCTGCCTGAGATTTGGACCTATTGTTTGAGATATATACATACATTTTTTTTTCTCGAAATTATCGGGCTTGCAACCCCCCTACCCAAAGCGTAGGTCCTCCTCCGGGCAGGAGATCGATCAAATAGAACTGATCATTTAGTCAGTACTTTCATTATATTACTGTATTTGACTGGATATGAAATGTAGCACATGAGATCTTTATAAGGTTGTTTTTTTAATTCAATTTTTAATCATTTACTCAGTATTTTCTTTTTCATGTATTAAGTATTAGGAATAGTAGGAGAAGATATCAATATATGGTTGAAACTTGAGGGTTAGCTCCTTCTGAGCCCAGTTCTAGCATTTTGGAACGAATATTATTCATATTCTGTATGTACTTATTGGTCTTGCAAATAACCAAGACTATCACATCTATTATACGGTTCCTAGGGAGATGTACAAATATAGGTGGGATTTGGTTAATGGCCATGATATTGATGAATGAACATATGATTTAATGTGGCATTCTTAATCTGGGGAAAGAACACATAAAACTTTCAACTTTAGATAGGAGGAAGAAGGTACCACATTTTCAGCTTACCAGGATGGAGGCGCAATGTCCGGGGGATGGTGGAAAAAGGGTTGTATGAATGTTTATTTACATAAAGCTTGTTGACAATTCTGCTAAAAAGAACCTTTTTGCGTACATAGCAGCTTTTTGACAACAATAATAACTAATTCCCAATCCCAAACTAGTTGGGGTTGAGTATATGAATCTTACTGTGCTCAATCCCAAACTATTTGTCATTTGATAGATGAATTCATTGTCATCCTGCTCTATTCTAAACATTTATTTTTTCATCCAAAATCAACCCATTTCAACAAGTTTTTTTCTTTCTCATCAGTTACAAAAAAAGTCTGTTGGTGCTTCAACATAATCTTTACTTGTCCCTTTTCAAATATTTAACTCTACTTGTTCACTAGATCTAGCGTCAAGTA
Organism: Nicotiana glauca; assembly: GCA_026770625.1. Classification (NCBI taxonomy): domain Eukaryota; kingdom Viridiplantae; phylum Streptophyta; class Magnoliopsida; order Solanales; family Solanaceae; genus Nicotiana; species Nicotiana glauca. The sequence continues at coordinate 15,475 of MDKF010500886.1, forward strand.
TGTTATAATCTGTTTGGTAGTCTTTCTTTTTTTAGGAAGGGGAGCCTTGGCGTAACTGGTTAAGTTATTGTCAATATGACCAGGAGGTCACGGGTTCGAGGCATGGAAATAACCTCTTACAGAAATGCAGGGTAAGACTGCGTACAATATACCTTTGTGGTCCGGCTCTTCCCCAGCCCCGCTCATAGCAGGAACTTAGTGCTCCAGGCTGCCCTTCTTAGTCTTTCTTTTTTAGGATTTTCCTTTTCTGGTTTATACGTATCGTTTTTGTGAATGACTTTTGGAGCTTTGAGAGGCATGCAACACATTGTTTAGGCTTGCCATGTCTCTGTAGCCTCATTCTTCATCTAATTGATGCTTTTCTGGACATCTTATTCTGTATACTTTTGTTGTTTCATGTTATTGGTTGTCTTCTGATATTTTTTTTCTTGTTTGTGCAGCTTACTGGAAGCAATAGATTACATTCTGGAAGGCACACAGAACCTGGTTATACCAATCCAAAAGTACATGAGCAGAAATACTAGGACAAAGCTGAGTAAATCTTCCTCCCTGAGTTGCAAACATCTCGACGGAGTTGAATACTGCTGGCTAACGCAAGAAGACATTGTTCGCTTCCTTCTGAATTCCATTGGTGTCTTCTCCCCTATGCCCACGTTTTCAATTGAATCGCTCAACATCATAGATAATAACGTCATGACTGTATGTTACCATGATCCTGCGATCTCTGCCTTAGATTCCCTTGCTCTGGCACACGTTGAGCAAACTTCAGTGGCTGTTGTTGATGATCACAACAAATTAATTGGTGAAATCTCCCCCTCCACTCTTGCATACTGCGATGAAACGGCTGCAGCAGCAATCATGACCCTTTCAGCCGGTGATCTGATGGCTTACATTGACTGTGGTGGTCCTCCAGACGACTTGATCGAGCTGGTGAAGACAAGGCTGCAAGAGAAAAAGCTTGGCGCAGTATTGGAACTAATGGATGAAGAGTTCTCATTGTCTTCGTCATCATCCTCAGCTTCAAGTTGTTCTTCTGATGACGAGTTAGGGGTTTGCAGAAATAATGGTTCAGGACGATATTCATCAGCAAGAAGGGCAGAGGCAATCACGTGTTATTCAAGCAGTTCGTTGGTGGCTGTGATGATTCAAGCACTTGCACATCGCGCAAGTTCCGTTTGGGTCATGGATGAGGATAACACTTTGATTGGTTGTGTAACATTTAAAGGAATTCTGAAAGTTTTCAGGAGTCTTGCAAATGCGAGGTCTGCAACCAAATAAGGAGAATTCAGTGAAGGCAATAACACAACAAGCACAAAATTGTGTCAAAATTCTTTCAAATGATTGGGAGACTTTTTCGGTGGAGATTGAAACACATTGAGTTGGAGAATGTAGTTAGTTTTGGAACTTAAATCTTTGTATATGTTGTTTTGTAATGGTCATTATGTTTATTAATTATTTTCATAGTGAAAGTTTAATCCTAATTTTATGGCTTTGGAATGGAGCATTTAAGTTATGAGTTTGAAATTCTAACTCATTTAAGTTACTGGTTCTAAATTAAAAATTTATACAGTTTTACTGAATTTTTTTAATATAATATAGAGTTTGGACCAAAGTTACTGGGTTCGGCCGATCTCGCAAGTTCTATGCTAGCTGCCTGTTAAGTGATATACATTTTCATTTTGATTTGTTAACTTTTAAGATTAATTATTTAGTTAAGTGTAAATGCCTAGTGTGAATAAGTACTTACTCTATTATGACAACAAAAATAAGCTGCTATCATTAGCAAATTTCAGATAGAGACAACTACACTAAATATCTTTAACAAACCTGAAAGCTGGATTGATAAGACTATCCTTTTCCTATCAGTATTAAATAACCCTTTGGAGTATAAAATTGACATAATAAGTGGAGTTGGTAGGAATAATCATCTTTATCATTGAAAGCAAAATAGCTTGATTTTACCATATGATCATATAATTCTTTGAGTGTCATGTGTATAGAGCATTAAATAATTCCTAACTAGTGGCAAATATAGTTTATTAATTACGGATTTAATTGAATAAAGTATTTTCGACACAATATGAATATATATACGAAACATCATTAAATTTCAACGATTATGATATTCTGAACATATTGTGTTAAAAGTACAATGATTTCAATACAATTTTTTTTAAAAGTTAAACCGATCAAGTTTAAATTCTCGCATCTGGCCATACCTATAATGATGTTTGGATGAAATAAAACACATTCTCAAGAAAGTTATAATCTGGATCTAATAGATGTGATATGATATTCCTGCTGTGAGACTATGACGCCATTATGATATTATAATCACTATGATATTTTCTTAGTTACGTTAGATTTTATTATCTCTACCAACCATTGGTCCCATGCAAACTGATAGATTATAATATGCAGCGGAATCAATCCAAATATCTTACCCACATATAAATTAAAAATTAGTATATATTAGGTTTGTACAAGTTACCTCTTGAAACATAAAAAAGCTCATTTATCACGTGAGCCTCTAGTTACAAACATTCAACAGTCTTCTATTATATATAGTAATCGGGTAAAGTTTTTGACACAGTGTTTGTTAACCTGTTATAGAAGTTAGAAGGTAAATTACTTTTTTCTTTTCTAGGTTAACAACAGCACTAATCATAAAACGTTACTGTCAATTGTGTAAATATTTTTATATTTTCAAGCCATACAACTTAAATACGAGTAATATATAAACACAAGAATTGTTCATTAGTTTTTTCGGTAATAGGATTTCAGAGGAGTGTGACTGTCCCTGAATATGGAGCAAAAATTGGTATATAATAATATTGTTTAAGGCAAATCAGTTGTTAATCCCTGGTTCATCTTTAAACAAGGCAGATCAGTGCGCAAGGATTTAGGGAAAGGCTATAGCTATAGGCGGAGCCAAAATTTTAACTTTATGAATTTTAAGTTTTAGAACAATAATTTCAAGAGCTACTAACTGCGTTTTAAACTTAATATTTTTACATATATTTAATGAACTTTTGATACAAATATACCGTTTGAGCAAAAATTATTGGGTTCTGCCGAACCTGCATTCAGGCTACTAGATCCGTCACTGGCCACAGTTCAAGGGGTATAATATAGACAACTTACCATAATACAAGCATTAGTGGCTGCTTCTACGGCACCCATGATATACAAGTCACACGAAAACAACTTTACCATTACATCTCTATATTTATTGTTTTGGGGAAAAAACAATGGGGTGCAAGTGCAATTATGAATATTTTTGGGGATCAGAAGTGGCGAGATCCAAGATCTGTATTCCGCATCTCAAGTCCATGAAGATTAATGAATTTCAATATCCAATATGGAGTCGTCAAACTCTTAAAGGTTGAGCATTTGTATCGGCGCCTAATATTTCACTTGCTAGGCAAGCCAACGTTAGAGATTATTAAGCCAATTCTTAAATCTTTCAGTAATTAACAACAATTAAACCATAACAAGTTAAAAAGAGTGCGAAAATACATAACAACCTCATTACATATCACTACCCAGAATCTGAAGTCACAATTCACGAACTTCTAAGATTTAACTACAAGTAAAGGTCTGAAAGAAATATAACTATCTTCGAAACAAAAGAAACAATAAAGAGAGTGTATAGAACGGGAGGCCAGGGCCTACTGCCAACATGACTACCTTAGATGTCCTATCAGATGAAACCAACAACTAAACTCGGGATCAACTCAGTACAAAAATCTGCACAGAAAGTACAGAGTGCAGTATCAATACAACCGATCACATACACAGGTAAGTGTCGAGCCTAACCTCAGCGAAGTAGTGACGAGCCTAAGACAAGATACCTACAAACAACTTGTGCAGTACAACAATACATATACCAATAGCAGAAATAAAAGAAACAAGACATGTAATATTGGGAGGGGTCATGCTGAGGGGATCACAAGATAAGGAATCAAAGTAGTGATAAATACTTGATCAACCAATATGCCTTAAACAGATAGAAACAAGTAAAAGTGGTAAAGGAAACTGCATGACATCACCCTTTGTGCTTTTACTCTCAACCTCACCATATGAGGCAATAGAAACGGCACGACATCACCCTTCGTGCATTAACTCTCTCATAACATGGCATGTCATCACTCTTCGTGCATTAACGCCCACAATATGGCACGATATCACCCTTCGTACATTAACACTCACAAAACATGGCACGACATCACCCTTTGTGTATTAACACTCTCCCTCACCAAAATAATGAACAATAATAGCAGGGAGATAGAAATAACAAGAACAAGCCTTACTTCAACATTTGGCTCCATAATACCAATCTCAACTTTGAGTCAATACTCATTCAATAACAAAGTCTGTAAACATGATAAGAACAATCAACATAATGACTAATTAGTCTAAACATGGATAATATGATCAAAGAAGCTAACAATTGCATGAATAAGACACACTCGCATGCTATAACTCGACAACAATGCATATGTACACATCACCTCACCTATACTTTGTAACAAACATTTAAACACATAGCAAATAGGCAACTAAGACCTAATCCCTCAAGCCAAGGTTAACCACGATACTTACCTCGCTCCAACGGCCAAACTCAAAGCTCAATCACAGATTTTCCCTTCAAACAAGCCTCCGGACCAATAGAATCTAGAAATTACCAACCAAATGATTCAATTTAAGCCTTAGGAACCACCCCCTATTGCAAAGAATTCAATTTAGGCATTTTTGAAAAATTCAACAAAAGTCAACACCGGACCCGCTTGGTCCAAACCCGAAATTCGGACCAAAACTCAATTACCCACTCAACCCTGAGCATGGATATATAATTGGCTTTGGAACCCGACCTCAATTTGAGGTCTAAATTTCCAAATTTCGAAATTCCTAGTTTCTACCCAAAAATCCTCAATTCCACCATGAAAATCTTAGATTTTAAGTTGAAATCTTCTAAAATGAAGTGAAAGATTGAAAGAAACTAGTTTAGAATCACTTACCAATGATTTGGAGAAGATTTTTTTTTTTGAAAAATAGCCTCTTGTGTTTTAGGTTTTGAAAATTTGAAGAATGGGAGAAAAATCCCGTCTAAGTCACTTTTACACAACTGCAGATGTCGCATTTGCGAGCAAATGCGAGAAAAGTATCGCAAATACGAACCTGTCTCATTTCTGTTGCCTTCGCAAATGCGAACTTTTCGTTCGCAAATGGGATGCTGGAGGATCGCAAATGCGACCTCCTTCTTCGCTAATGCGAAGATCCCTTCCCCCATACCAACTTTGCAAATGTTGGGTTTTCTTTGGAAATGCGAAACCTGCAGGTCTGATGCACACCAACTTTGATTTCTAAGTTCATTTCACTCCGTAGCCTATCCGAAACTCACCCGAGCTCTCGGGGCTCCAAACCAAACATGCACACAAGTCTTAAAATATCATACAAACTTGATCGCGCGATCACACCTAGAAATATGAATTTAACACCAAATCGAATGAATTTTTATTTATGTTCTAAACGTCAATACCACACAAGGAAGGGGGGGGGGGGGTTGATTTGTGTGGTACCCAATTTTCGCTCTAGAAGAACCTAGTTCATCTAGGTGTACTTACTACTACTGTTTGCAGAATTAAGAGTGCATAAAATAAAGAACACAGAGATTTTTACGTGGAAAACACCTGGCTTAAAAGGTGAAAAAACCATGACCTACTACTTAGTAGAATTTTCCCAAACTTCCACTAAAATCACTGAGCCAAAATAGCATTTACAAAACTCTTGTAAACCTAAGGATTTGTAACGACCCGACCAGTCGTTTTGAGCCCTAGCATATCGTTCAGCAGTCTGAGGCCATGAGCAGCTTCAATTCAGGTATTACGACTTGTACGCACGATCGGAATTGAGTTTCGGGAAGTTCGAAGTTGATTTGGGAAGAGAATTCTCATTTTAGAAGCTTAAAGTTGAAAGAATTAACTAGGATGAGACTTTTAAGTAAATGACCTCAGAATTAGGATCTGAAGGTTCTAGCTGGTTGGTATGATGATTTCGGACGTGGGCATATACCCGGATCGGGTCTTGGATGACCCGGGAGCGTTTTGGCGCCTGTTGTGGAAGTTAGCATTTTGGAAGAAATTTCATAAGTTTGGTTTGAAGTGAGTTTTAGTGTTATCGATGTCCGTTTGGGATCCCGAGTCTGGGAATAGCACCGTATGGTGATTCTGGAATTGGGAGCGCGATCGAAAGTGAATTCGGAGGTTCGTAGGTCATTTTGAAGTCATTTGTCTAAAGATAGAAATTTGAAGGTTTTTGAGAAGATTGACCGGAAGTGGAATTTTTTATATCGGGGTCGGAATCCGATTCCAAAAGTTGGAGTAGGTCCGTAATGTCGGATATGACTTGTGTGTAAAATTTGAGGTCAATCGGACGTGATTTGATAGGTTTAAGCATCGAAAGTAGAAGTTGGAAGTTCTAAAGTTCATAAAGCTTGGATTGGGGGTTGATTCATGATTTTAGCGTTGTTTGATGTGATTTGAGGCCTCGAGCAAGTCCATAATGTGTTTTGAGACTGGTAGGTATGATTGGTTGGGGTCCCGGGGGCCTCGAGTGGATTCCGGATGGTTAACGGATCAATTTGTAAGTTGAAGAATAGCTGAAGGTATGCTGCTTCTGTCATAACCGCATCTGCAGTTCTAGGACTACAGAAGTGGGACCGCAGATGCAGTCAATCCTCCGTAGAAGCAGATTTTGGTCAGGGCTTGAGGACCGCAGATGCGGTCAAGATTCCACAAAAGCGGGACCGCATCTGCGGAAGGTTGGTCGCAGAAGCGGAAGAGGGGCAGCTGGAGTGGACCGCAGATGCGGTCAATGTTCCGCAGAAGCAGGACCGCACCGGTGGAAGATGTGCCGCAGAAGCAAAAAAGTGGCGGCCTAGGGAGGACCGCATAAGTGGCATTTTTAACCGCACCTGCGGAACCGCAGAAGCAGCCAAGGGACCACAGGTGCGGAAATAGCTGAGGTAGTGAGGTCTTTTAAGATCCGGGGTTGGGTTCATTTCAACCCTATTTTCTTCCATTGGAGCCGATGGGGAGCAACTTTGAAGTGCCATTTTCATCACTCATCATGAGGTAAGTAATTTATGCTAGCTTTGAGTTAAATACAAAGTCTATATATGGATTTAGACAAGGAAATTGTGGAAAAACTTGGGGTTTGAGGGAAGACCTAGAAAATTAGTATTCTTGGAATTTGACCACGATTTTGAGTATGAAATTTAGAGAAAATTATATATTTGAGTTCCTGAGGCTATGGGTAAACTTTATCTTTGAAAAATTTTGGATTCCGGGCACGTGGGCCTAAGGGCATTTTCGTCAACTTTTCGATCGGGGTTAGGAATTGTTATAAATTGGGTTATAATGATTACCTTAGCATATATTAATGGATTTACATAATTATTGGCTAGTTTTGGAGCGTTGTGCATCGATTCGAGTCTTCGGAAGGGCATGGAATGCCAATTATGGATCTCCGGAACGAGGTGAGTCTCCTTTTTAACCTTGTAAGAGGGAATTGTCCCCATAGGTAAAAATAATTTGTAATGTGCTCCTATTTGTGGGGGCTACGTGCGCACAAGGTGACGAGAGTCCGTGCATAGCTACTATTATGCTATTTTCTGGGTAGTTTAGGACCCAAGATCATGTTATACCTCAATTATTTGTGAACTTATTGATATAATTGAATTGCTTACATCACATTGAATTAGTAAATAAATTTCTAAAAGGATTAAACTTTATTTTTATTAAATGGTTAAAAGAGGATTTACTTTCCTTGGATAATTGCTCCATGTGGACTCCTGATTGACTTTCTGTGTGTGTTTAATTTTGGAGCGGGCCGAATGCCTCGGCAGATTAAATAGATGCATCTATGGTTCGCGTCATTCGACTCTCGGCAGTGCACAGTTTACAATTCTGTTGGAGCGGGCCGTCGATCTCGGCATAATTTACGCATGCTTACCTTGCTTGCTTGAGAATTTTAAATGTTGATATTGCCTTTTATGGCCCGTTATAAATTGATAAAAGAAATGAAAAGTAAATCTTGAAAATCCTTTATTATTGTTAAAGGTGTTTACCGGTTTTCTGGTTTTGTGAGTTAGAACTGCTATATAAATCCATGATGTCCTTACATTTTATTATATTATTATTTGACCACTAGCAAGTATTGAAGTCGACCTCTCGTCTCTACTTCTTCGAGATTAGATGGGATACTCATTGAGTACACGTGTTTTCGTACTCATACTATACTTCTGTGCATTTTTGTTGCACAGGTATATGTAACTCTAGTGGCCTCCTGCGCGTAGCAGTACGGATGATTCGGGGACTAGGTGAGTTGTACTACTTGAGGCGGCCCACAGCTATTGTAGTCC
>MU690449.1:6877-35787 GCA_026770625.1 Nicotiana glauca
CCCGTTGGGCATCCGAAACACATCCGAGGCCCCCGGGACCCCAACCAAACCTACGGACATATCTTATAACATCATTCAAACTTGTTCAAATCCTTAAATCACCTAAAACAACGCCGGAAACACGAATTACTCAATGATTAGGACTTAAGAACTTCAAAATTTAACCAAACTCGCTTTCGCTTCAAAACCTAACCCAAACACGTCCGATTGACCTGAAAATTTGCAATCACATCCAAAATGACATGACGAAGCTACAGCAACTTCCGGAATCCCAAACCGACCCTCGGATAAAAAATTCACCATCGGACCGGAACTTCAAAAATTTCAAGCTTTGGCATTTCAAACCTAAATGAGCTACAGACTTCCAAAATGCATTCCGAATACGCTCCCAGCCCCGAAATCACCTAACGGAGCTAATGGAACCATCAGATTTCCATTCCGAGGTCGTCTTCATGTTGTTCCGAATACGGGCCATTTTTCAACTCTTAAACTCTCATTTAGGGACTAAGTGTCCCAAAACACTCCGAATCCTAATACCGAACGTCCCGGCAAACCACAATAGCAGAAATGAACTTATGGAAAACAGTTGATGGGGTATCAGGGCATTATTTCTAAAAACGACCGATCGGGTCGTTACGCTCGCTTTGCTACCAATTCAAAATTTCTACAAGCCTTCGCCTCGCGAATTCGTCTGAAGCTTCAAATCTAGTTATAAACAATTCGATTCAGTCAATAAAAATTATAGGAATTAATTCCATATGAAATTCTACATTTTCCATTTAAAATTCGAAATTGCACTAAAATTCGCCCGTGGGGCCCACATTTCGGAACCCGACAAAAATTACGGAATATAAAACCTCATCCAACCACGAGTCTAACCATACCAAAATTACTAAATTTCGATAGCATTTCGATCCTCAAATCTTCAAATCTATCGGAGAGAGTTTTCAAACTCTTCCAACTAAATTCACAGATTTAACACCAAAACTAGTAATAGATTCGGGTAATCTAACAAAAATTAAGTTAAGAACACTTACCCCATTGTTTTCTTTGAAAATCTTCCGAGAATCGCCTCTTCCCGAGCTCCAATTTGAATAAAATGAAGAATGGGACAGAGTTCCATTTTCACCAAAATAAACGTTCTGTCCAGAAAAATTCCGGGATTGTTCACGCATTTTCACTGTTCATGGCATTGTTTAGGGGTACTATTCATGGGTACTGTTCATGGGTTACTGTTCACGGGGTACTATTTCTGCAATTTTCTTAAATTTTCCTAAGTCCGAAATCACTCTGAGACACCTCCGAAACACTCCCGAGCCCTCGGGGCTCCTATACAAATACATACACTAACTCAACAACATCCTACGAACTTAACCGTGCGATCAAATCTCCAAAATAACATAAAAACAATGAATTAAGCCTTAAAATCTATGATTTCTTCCAAATTTCATAAGACTTCAAATTTTCCATTTTAAGCCTGAAACACGTCAAACGACATCCGTTTTCAACCAAACTTTATAGAAAACGCTTAAACCACATATAAGACCTGTACCGGGCACTGGAACCAAAATACGGGCCCGATACCATCACTTTTCAATCAGTTTTCATTTTTATTTTCCTTAAATATTTTCAGAAAATAATTTTACTCAAAAATTCATTTCTCGGGCCTGGGACCTCGGAATTTGATTTCGGGCATACGCCCAAGTCCTATATTTTTTTACGGACTTTCTGGGACCGTCAAATTACGGGTCCGGGTCTGTTTACCAAAAATATTGATTGAAGTCAAATTTATTCATTTTAATATCAAAACTTAGCAAATTTTCACAGAATTACATATTTGAGCTTCCAGCTATGCGTACGGACTGTGCACGTAAATCGAGGTGACTATAAATGAGGGTTTCAAGGCCTCAGAAGCTCGGAATGGATAAGAAAAGAAGTGATGACCCTTTGGATCATCACATTCTCCACCTCTAAAATAATTGTTCGTCCTCGAACGGACACAAGAAGGAAATACCTGAGTCGGGGAATAGATGGGGATAACGGCTCCGCATATCATACTCGGACTCCCAGGTCGAAGCCTCAGGAAGGCTGACCTCTCCACTGAACACGAACGAAGGGAAAACTTTTGGATCTCAATTGACGAACTTGACGGTCTAAAATAGCCACCGGCTCCTCATTGTAAAACAAGTCCTTGTCCAACTGGACAGTGCTGAAATCTAACATGTGGGCTGGATCGTCGTGATATTTTCGGAGCATGGACATATGAAAGACTGGATGCACAACTGATAAGCTAGGCGGCAATGCAAGTCTATAAGCCACCTCTCCAACTCGCTCAAGAATCTCAAACGGACCAATGAACCTAGGGCTAAGCTTGCCCTTCTTCCCAAATCTCATCACGCCCTTCATAGGCGGCACTCAGAGCAATACCCGGTCCCCAACCATAAAAGCTACATCTCGAACCTTACGATCTGCATAAATCTTTTTCCTGGACTGAGTTGTACGAAGCCTATCCTGAATGGTCTTGACCTTGTCCAAGACCTCCTAAACCAAATCTATACCCAACAACCGAGCCTCTTCCGGCTCAAACCATCTAACCGGAGATCGACACCGCCTACCATATAAAGCTTCATAAGGAGCCATCTGAATACTCGACTGGTAGCTGTTGTTGTAGGCAAACTCTTCTAAAGGCATGAACTAATCCCACGAACCTCCAAAATCAATAACACAAGCTCGGAGCATATCCTCCAACATCTAAATAGTCCGCTCGAACTGCCCGTCCGTCTGAGGATGAAATGTTGTGCTCAACTGCACCTGGGTGCCTAACTCTCGCTGAACTGCCTTCCAAAAACGTGAGGTAAACTGCGTACCTCAATCCGAAATGCTAGATACTGACACCCCGTGAAGGCGAACAATCTCTCGGAGATAAATCTCAGCTAACCTCTCGGATGAATATGAGACTGTCTCAGGAATGGAATGCGCTGACTTAGTCAGCCTATCAACAATGATCCAAACAACATCAAACTTCTTCCGAGTCAACAGGAGTCCATTAACTAAGTCTATAACAATCTTCTCCCACTTACACTCGGGAAATTCAATCCTCTGAAATAAACCACCAGGCCTCTAATGCTTATTTTTTAACCTGTTGACAGTTCAAACACCGCGTCACGTATGCTACAATATCCTTCTTTACTCTATGCCACCAATAATGCTGCCACAAATCCTGATACCCCTTCACGGCGCCTGGATGAATAGAATACCGGGAACTGCGGGCCTCCTCTAAAATCAACTCTCGAAACCCATCCACATTAGGTACACAAATTTTCCCTTGCTATCTCAATATCCCAAAAAAAAATTTCTAACTCCCAAGTTCTTCAGAAATTTCGGCAGAGTCTTCCATGTAACTGGGCCTATCCACCTGTCATAGTAACACCAAAACAACTCCTAACAATATTTTTACAACCCGACAAAACACCATAAAATATATATCAATAATACTAACTTCCGTATTACAAGCAAGGCATTATCGCAATGATATCTTAACATAAAACGTTTCATAGGTATGACCATAACCACATCTCGTAGTCTAAAACTCAATAATTATGGTTTAAATACTTTTCATTACATAAATATGCGAGGATCTCGTCCTTAGTGCTGAGTCACCAGTATTTTGCACGGCGTGCCACCCGAAATATTTCATTTCTCCTTCTTTCAAATGTTTTTCATTTAACAATATCACAACATATAATGATAGAATTAGCCATCTCCATCGAATCTCTCAACAAGAGCATTCACATAAGCGGATCTCAGAATTTTGAAGCTCGCTCATAAGTGGAGCACAATAGAAGGACTTGCCATGATACTCAGAACCAAATCAAATTAAGAAAATTGTTACTTTATATCTATTCGAAACTGTACTAGTACCGACACCATATAGTGTTTCGACCTCAGCCACACCATAAAAAAATATCAACGGATGGGCCTCCACCTCTAGGAGTCTCACCTCCACCTCTAACATCCTGACCCCTACCTCTGGCTGGCCATGTAAGCTGAGTATTGATTGCAATGGGGCACGTAGCCTGAGTGCTTTCATACATTATATTTCTCCAAGTCTAGGACAATGTTTTTCCATGATGTGACTAGTACTACCACATTCATAACAATTCCTTTGAAGGCTCATCTAACTTATTGAACCTGATGACATATTCGGACACTGTCATGGTGGCCTAGCACAACCGTTCAGATCATATATACCACATATTGCAGAGAATCCGGGAGGTAAACTCCTTCAAAACATTTCTAAAAATATAGCTGAGTAGGTGATGTTGCATTGGCCAGTCTGCCCTCTTCGTAAGCTTGCCACAAACACTGGCAGCCAATTTCCTCTTTTGCTATGCTGGCTTAACACTGCTGAGCTACCTCATTTATTCATATACTCTTCATTATTCTTTGGGGGCGATTCTTAGCCCTATTTACGCACAACAATCACAAAGGTAAAACTCCATACGGATAAATCTTGGCACAAACCACATAGTCGAGAAGGTCGTCTACCACTGTATTTCCTCCAAAGCACCCCAAATCCGCAACCGTGAGTGCCACACTGAGTAGGTTTTTGTAAATTTAAGGTTGTTTCCCTAACTCCCTTGATACTGAAGTGTTGGATTATTAAGGAGGCAGACAAACCACAAGCTCCAACCTTACCCCCTGTAAAGTACCAAGCCTTAAATATGTATAAATTATTGGGGAACCTTTCCTTACCATATATATACATTCCAAGCCAAAACTGACATAACACATGACCATACGATCCATTCACTGATAGTGGAATTCCCCATTTGGCGCTAAGTCAAAGGTCACAACATCCGATAATCCATAATATTTGTTCTTCACAACTCAAATAAATCAGCCAGACGTCAAGGTCCGTTGAACCCCTACTTGATTCATTAGGTGATCTCTTGATACGTCTGTATCTTCCGTTGGAACCACAACTGGTCTGGTAAATACATTATCTTTCCACTACCTCTACTTGTCATCCGAAGCACAACAAAATCAACCCCCTCACTTTCGACTATTCTCACATTCTGCAATACCTCATAGAAGCGGTCAAGAAAATCCCGTGGGTCCACAAAAGATGCACCGCTGAAAGTGGTAGTGAAGAGTTTGATGAAACCTATCTGACCTTCGCAAAACTTCTAAAGACGTAGTTGATCTATCACCGGCCCGTGCCGTTGTTCGGATAAAGAAGTGGTACATGACTTCGCCATTCATGGAAAGACAAGAGTAGAAATTCAATTAGCTTTGAGAAACAAAACCGCACGACAAGAAAGAGCAAATGTGAAACTTTTTCCTAACTATGTAGCCTCTGGGGGATAAATACAAATGTCTCTGTATCGATACCTCAAACTCTACTAAGCTTGGTCGTGAGTTGTGAGACCTATGTAACCTTGAGCTCTGATACCAACTTGTCACGACCCGGATTTCTCACCCTCGGGAGTCGTGATGGCGCCTACTAATAGGAGCTAGGCAAGACAACTTTTATCTATCTCTTTTATGATCAAAATTACTCTTTTAAAAATTTAATAGTAATAATATAAATACAACGAAATAAATTAAATGAGTGGAAGACTTGAATTAAATAAACTAATGATTCGCGAAAATTCAACATAAACCTCTACCCAAGAACTGATGTCACATTACTCACAAACTACTAAGAATACTAAACACAACCGTTTGAAAAAAAAATATAAAACAGTTTGTCTCGAATATATGAGATAACAGACTGAAAATAAAGATAGAGGAGACGCGGGGCCTGCAAGGCTACCTCAATGTCTCGCTGATCGAAATAGTAACACTCGCGCTACTGCTACTGCTGCTGTCCGAAACCTGTATCTGTGCAAAAGAGCACAGAGTGTAGTATCAGCACAACCGACCTCATGTGCTGGTAAGTGCCTAGCCTACCCCAGCGAAGTAGTGACGAGGCTAGGACCAGACACCCAATTAATCATGTGCAGTTCAAATATATACACACACACACACACACACACACACACAACAAGGAAGTACAAAAAAATAATCAGTCAATATGGGAAGGGAACATGCTTCAGGAGTATCAGATATAAACAGGATATAAGGAATAATGGAGAAACAATTTACAGCTTAACTTCTAACACGGAAATAAGAAATAAAGACAACTTTCATATTTAGCTCATCTTGTTGCAGGCGTGCAACCCGATCCATTTTCTCATACCTCATGGTAGGCGTACCACCCACTCCCATTTCATAATATCTCGTGGTAGGCGTACCACCCGCTCCCATTTCATTATATCATTTGTGGTAGGCATACCGCTCGCTCCCATTTCAATATATCATTTGTGGTAGGCGTACCACTCGCTCCCATTTCATAATATCTCGTGGTAGGCGTACCACCTACTCCCATTTCATTATATCATTTGTGGTAGGCGTACCACTCACTCCCATTTCAATATATCATTTGTGGTAGGTGTACCACTCGCTCCCATTTCATAATATCTCGTGGTAGGCGTACCACCCACTCCCATTTCATTATATCATTTGTGGTAGGCGTACCACTCGCTCCCATTTCAATATATCATTTGTGGTAGGCGTACCACTCGCTCCCATTTCAATATATCATTTGTGGTAGGCGTACCACTTGCTCCCATGTCATCAATATCTTGTGGTAGGCATACCACCCGCTCCCAATTCATCAATATCTTATGGCAGGCGTACCACCAACTCCCATTTCATTAGTATCTTGTGGTAGGCGTACCACCCGCTCCCATTTCATTAAGTCAATAGTTCTTCCAAATATAATTTACTCTAACAAACACAACAATTAATACGAATTCTAAACACAACAAGTACACAAAAATTATGATTCACTGTGAAAAACAAATAATGACAACTAGCAATTAATTAACATAAAAATGTACCAATTATGGCATAAATTCAATAATAACAAGCAGCACGGTAAAGGAAAATATCACATAAAGAATCACTGTAATAGTTGAATAAGACAATTAATGCACCTGAATTGATAACAATAAGAAATCATAACAAACGACAATAAGTGCACGACATCACCCTTCGTGCTTTTACACTTTTCCTCGCCCAAACAACAATTTAAAACAAGGGAAAGGGAATAAACAAAACGGTAATAGAAATCCTGGCAAGGAAATACAATTAAACAATTAAACCCCAACAAGGTTACAACAGTTAAGCAATAAAATTCCCGGCAAGGGAGTTACCAACAATTTAACAAAATATCTCAGCAAGGGAATTATTTAATACTTCTTTCTCTTTCTTTCATTTTTTACTTGTAATTCATTTTACCACTTGAGCTAATGCTTCAAAGGGTTTAATCATCTCATATACTTTCATAATTTTAATAGAAATCATCATTCAAACATGGAAGATATAACAAAATCCAAATATTCGTAATGTAAAGACTTACGGTCATACTACACACTAATGTATAGATACTCGTTGTAAGCACGTGATTTTTGCCCTATATGAGAATTACTCCCAAAAATTTAAAAATAAAAATAATTTTTGTGTTGTTTGCAATTTTTGTAGATTTTGTGTTTATTGTTTGCATTGTATGTGCATATCTATTTGTTTAAATTAATGAAAGTACAAAAAAATATGTCGCATTTTGCATTTGGAATTTAATTCTAAAATTGTGAGTAATTAAGTGTGCTTTACAAAAACGAAAAATTAAAAAAATAATGTACTTTGCACTTTTGGCATTTAATGTCTAAATTGTGTGAGCTTACCTTTTATTGGTGTTTACTATTGTGTGATAATTATTGTTCGTAATTAATTAGTATTTTAATTAATTTTTGATTTTATCATTTAAGTTATAATTTTGGTCTTATTAATTAGAGAAAGGAAGAAATGAAATAAAGAGAAAAATCGGACTGGGCCATCCAGATTTAACCAAATCCAGGCCCAAAACATTTGCCTCACCCGGTCCATTTGACCAGACCTCTCAGACGTCCAAAACGACGTCGTTCTATGGCCAGGAGATCTCAGCCGTCCATTGATCATGATACAACGGTTCAAAATACACCCCTCAACCCTTTTCATGACCCGTTCCAGTTACCCGGTTCAAACCGACCCCCCCACTTACCCAAACGACAACGTTCCCATTAAGATAGCTGATCCAGGTCGTTGATTTCGTTTGATCAAACGGCCAGGATCAAATCCTCACCCCACTATATATTCCTAAAACAAACCCACCCCCTATAGCCAATCCCCACCCATCGTCTCTTTCATAGGCTTAAGCGAGTCCCCTGTAACGCCGCCGTAGACCTACGTCCTCCGCCACCGAAAATCGTCTCACGGCGGTTCCGGTGGCCCAAACGCCCTTATTTTTACACCCTAAGATCCCCCTCAACCTCCTCGTTCCAACCATCCTAACAGCTAACCCCGAATCCCTATGAATCTTTTCGAATATTCGATCAAAAAAATCAGTCAAAACCACTAGTCAATCCAATGACCACCAAACTCACACCCCTTGACCCCCGGACCTCTCTCACCACTAGAACACCACTAGTTCCCCTCGAATCAACCTGGAACCCGTCGAATATCAATTTTAAGTCAAGAACCCTAGCGCCGCCACAAAAATCCCTAGTGGCGGTGCCAACCCTAAACCTTCCCCAAGTCACACCCCTGAACCCCTAGACTATCCTCGTCCCAAATTCAAAGGTTAAACCAACTGGACAAGACCTAGGGAGCCAAAACCTGGAACCTGCCCGAGTAAAGGAAATTTGAGGGTCTTAATCGACCTTAGTCGAGTGTTTTCTGTCGAGAACACTCGATTAAGGTCCGTTTGGACCTCAAAAAATTCGAGTCGAAGTCGATGAGAGCAGAGTTCATATGGTTTTTGATTTTCGAGATATTTCCTATCTTCCTCTTTTCTATGTTTGTTGTTTGCCTAATGAGGTTTTCATTGCTTTGTTTGTCAATTACTTCTTTCTCTCCTCTATCCATACCTTTTTCGGGTCAAATCTTTGTCACTAGTCGTTAGTATATCTATTAGGCTGTTTGAACCATTTGAATGTGTTTTATTCTTTAGTTTAATTTTTAACGACAGTGTCCGTAATGTTCTATTTTGATTACTCATGTGATTTGTTTGGTGTTACCACTGGTTCAAATGGTTTCATTTTGAATGATGTTTGTTCTTTGATGTTCGTCAGTTTGCATACAAATCCAGTTTATGTTTTATCCAATATATCACAGCGTTTCATTCACTTTGTTTAGCTTAATTTTGTGAACATAATTAGGTATTCTCATGTATGTGTGTCTATCAGTTTTTAATAGTCCAGTTCGATCTTTGTCCTGAATCAGTGTTCTCTTTATTAATGCCATTTAATCTAATTTGAGTTCTAGCCTAAACTATTTGATTGAACCTGATAAGATGTATTGGTTATAGCTGCTGTAGATTCAATCAGGTGTTTAATTAGGAATTAGTTTGGGTTAATTGGTATTCAAGTTATTTGATTAGGTGAATTGGTCATAACTGATAGGTAGTGAATGCAGTATTTTCAGGGGTGTTTTGGGGATTTAAATTACTTGAATAATTGGTTAAGGGTTGCTGGATTTTTAAACTATGTTAGTGGACTTAATTGAGACATTCCTAAGTGGGATTGAATAGTTAAAAAGACAATTAGTAGTGGAGGACAACTTTCTGATTTTAAGGCTTAAAATAAGCCAATTTAGTGTCCACTAGTTGCCTAAAATCAGGAAAGGAAAGGAGTTTGAAAAAAGATATAAGGGGAGTTCTTTTTAGACATTGAGGGCATCCTGAAAAATAAAAGAACACACTGGAAGTATACTTTGAAAATTTGGAAAAAAAAAGCACATATACTGATACACAGATAAGAATAGACTGGGAAAGCTAAAAAGAGAAACAGGCTAAAAGCTAGAAAGTTTTGGTTCTCTTTTACTACTGAAAATCAGAAAAGAGTGAGGATCCTGAGAATTGTTCTTCTTTGAGTATTTAAAGAACAGAAAATCAGAAAAACACATTGTTTTCATTGCATCTCTTGGTCGAGTCCGTTTGTTTGGTATTGCTGTTGGTATTTTTGGTTCAACTTCACTGGATTTTTCTGGACCGAATGTGTTGCTGTTGGTTTACAAACTCATTCTGGTTTGTGGTCGAGTGTTATTCTGGTTTTAAACTGGTTATTGAGCCGTGTTGAATCCCATTTTCGTTGTATTGTCCGCTGCTTGCCTGCTGTTGACTTCTCCTTCTTCTTGTCCTGTTTTCCAATCTAGGTACATGTTTTGAATCTCAACATCATGTAGAATGTAGCTGAAATGAAATGAACTGTAAGTCCAGCTTCACTGGAAGTTTCAGTAATTATTATATTTTGCATAATCAAGTGTAATGGTTTGAATTGTAGTAGACTGTTTATTAATATATAGTAGGTTGTTGGAACTGAACTGTTGAATTTATTCCGACGAACATGTAGATTTCATAGCCCTCAGGTATAATTAATCTTAGTTTGTGACTACTAGTTATGAAATATAGTATAATTAATCCATTCCCAGTAGTTATAGAATAGTTTCGAATAGTTCCTATGTCACAGAACAGGCTCAAACAGCTCAAATAGAAATCAACATGTTTTGTTTAATACATCTAATTCTGAAATTGCAATTTCATTTGAGTAAATACATCAGTTTGAATAGCATTAAATTATGCTAGCAAATAATGTTGGCTCTTGATGTTAGTAAATAATGTTATCTTAATGTCAATGTTTAAGCATTCGTTTTATTTTCAAGGTCATAAGAATATTTTCAATTGTTTCTGGTTTATGTGTAGTGCTAAGTGAAGCCTTATAATCGAACCGCCTCAATTGGGAACTCGATTCGCTTTTTTTTAGGATTAATTATCACCTTTAGGGATACTTAGTAATTCACCAGCAGACCGATGTGAGCTTTATAACTTAGAATTAAACCTGGTCAGATATTGTATCAATTTGCTAAGTCGAAGTTCAAGCTCTCATTTAGTTTGCCTAATTATCGAATCCCAAGCTATTGGGGACATGTGCGTTTGTTTCAAATAAGTTTAACGTGTTTTTTACTTAAATTGGCAAAGTTCTTTAATCAGCCTTTTAAAACTAGTGGTCGGGTTTCGCTTTGGACTCAAGTCCTTTTCAAATAATTTTGCATAGGTATAATTTGTTTGACCTTAAGTCGTGTAATTAATTAAGACTTTTCTTCATTCTAGAGACAAATAAATAGAAAACCATAGTCGCTTTAGGATATCCTTAAATAAAAATGAGACGAGCCTCGCCCAACAAAACATATAAATTGCAGGGCCCTCATAATTGTATATATCAAAATACTTAGACTCCGGAATGGGTCGTTTAACAAAATTTCACGGCCTTTTTCCAAAATAATAATGCGATAGCCGTTTTAGGCGCATCTTTAATAATTTACTTTCTTAAATTCGGGTGCACATTTATGTGACCCAAATCCAAATCCCAACAGAGTCAAAATGTGTCAACAACCATGGGTACATTGATGTAACGTGGTTCGAGACGCATTTTCACGACGTTGCAATTCTCATTAAAAATAATAATAAAGCGGTAAATAATCTTTAAAATTACACTATAGGATGGCATGTATTAAAATCAGATTTAAGCCATTTATAACAGTTTAAGCAACCATGCTAGAACCACGGGATCTGGGGGTGCCTAACACCTTCCCTCGGATCAACATAATTCCTTACTTAGAATTTCTGGTTCGCAGACTTCATTTGGAAAGTCGAAAATTTTCTCGATTTGGGATTCAAGATAAACCGTGACTTGGGCCACCAAAAGCCAAACCTTTTCCAAGTGGCGACTCTGAAACGAATAAATAATTCCAATTCGAATAATGTCACTTTAAATTGGAAAAAACTCCCTTATACACTATACATCGTACTCGACAATTAGCAAGTAATAAATATGACTCAACTCCTATTCCCTTAAGCTAGGGTAGATTAAACACTTACCTCGCTTTGCTACCAATTCAAAAAATTTACAAGCCTTCGCCTCGCGAATTCGTCCGACGCTTCAAATCTAGTTATAAACAATGAGATTCAGTCAATAAAAATTATAGGAATTATTTCCATATGAAATTCTACATTTTCCATTTAAAATCCGAAATTGCACTAAAATTCGCCCGTGGGGCCCACGTCTCGTAACCCGACAAAAATTACGGAATATAAAACCCCATCCAACCACGAGCCTAACTATACCAAAATTACTAAATTTCGATAACATTTCGACCCTCAAATCCTCAAATCTATCTGAGAGAGTTTTCAAACTCTTCCAACTAAATTCATAGATTTAATACCAAAATTAATAATAGATTCATGTAATCTAACCAAAATTAAGTTAAAAATACTTACCTCGTTGTTTTCTCTGAAAATCTCCCAAAAATCGCCTCTTCCCGAGCTCCAATTTGAATAAAATGAAGAATGGGACAAAGTCCCATTTTCACCAAAATAAACGTTCTGTCCAGAAAAATTCCGGGATTGTTCACGTATTTTTACTGTTCACGGTACTGTTCATGGGTTACTGTTCACGGGGTATTATTTTTGCAATTTTCTGAAATTTTCCTAAGTCCGAAATCACTCTGAAACACCTTCGAAACACTCCCGAGCCCTCGAGGCTCCTAACCAAATACATACACTAACTCAACAATATCCTACGAACTTAACCGTGCGATCAAATCGCCAAAATAACATAAAAAACAATGAATTAAGCCTTAAAATCCATGATTTCTTCCAAATTTCATATGACTTCAAATTTTCCATTTTAAGCCCGAAACACGTCAAACGACATCCATTTTCAACCAAACTTTATAGAAAGCGCTTAAACCACATATAAGATCTGTACCGGGCGCTGGAACCAAAATACGGGCCCGATACCATCACTTTTCAATCAGTTTTTATTTTTATTTTTCTTAAATATTTTCAGAAAACTATTTTACTCAAAAATTCATTTCTCGGGCCTGAGACCTCAGAATTCGATTTCGGGCATACGCCCAAGTTCCATATTTTTCTACGGACTTTCCAGGACCGTCAAATTACGGGTCCTTATCCGTTTACCCAAAATGTTGACCGAAGTCAAATTTATTCATTTTAATATCAAAACTTAGCAAATTTTCACAGAATTTCATATTTGAGCTTCCAGCTACACGTACGGACTGCGCACGCAAATCGAGGCAATTATAAATGAGGTTTTCAAGGCCTCGGAAGTTCGGAATGGATAAGAAAATAATTGATGACCCTTTGGATCGTCACAAAACATGTATGCATGTAAACCTTTTTTCTTATTGGGACAGTCCAAAAATAATGTCACGAAAATTTGTATGTATTAAATTATCCAATAACTTGTAATGTTATATTGGGATATGAGGGGTTGCTCTGACGGTAACCAATCCCCACTTCCAACCGAGAGATTATGAGTTCGAGTCTCCACGAGAGTAAGGTGAGAAGTTCTTAGAGGGAAGGATGCCGAGGGTCTATTTGAAAATCGCATCTCTTTGAGCCACTACGCATTTATCCAAAAACTAAAGATGTCTATTTGGAGTTAACGTAACACATAAGCTCAAGCCTATGGGTCACAAATAAAGTTACACATTTCCAAAAACATTTGTTAGATGCCCTTCACGCTTAATTTACATATTCACGCCAACTTACAAGTACACATCATAACAGAATCTATCCGTGTATGTTTAGTCGATGTTGAGTTTTCAATCAACATCTTTATCATTACTAAATTGCCATATGCTTCCGAACCTACCGGATTTGCTATTCAATTCCAAATATTATAGTATGTCTCTCAAAAGTTCAATCTATAATGAGTTTGTACATTCTATTAATTTCTAAGGTTCATGCTTTTGTAAAGATGTCACTATATAAGTTTGATAAAGTATCCTTTGATTTCTAGTGATAAATTATGGATTGAGTATATGCTTTACAATGTTATTGAGAAGTAGCAACAATTTTATTATTGTAATTGAGTATTTTTTTTTCACCTAGTAAAGTGGTTGAAGAAGATGTAAAGACTTTCATAAAAATATAATTATCCATTATGAAAGAGCAACTTTTGGGTGCAACTTCTTAATTAAATATAACATAATCAAACAATACTAGATTCCTGACATTTATGGTTGATTGACCTTGTTGGATTAATTTTCATATAACTTTACGTATAATATATATACGTATAATATCATATATATATATATATATATATATATATATATATATATATATATATATATATATATATTTTTTTTTTTTTTAAGATGATATACATGAGTCAAATATATCTAGAGCCCAATTAACAAAAAGACAATGCCTTGACCAAAAATCCTTGCTAGTGGGCTCAAGGACAAATTACCTAGTAATAATAGCATGGGCTGGCCATTTTTCGGACTAGTCATTCAAAAATAGTTAGCGTTTGCCAAATCATTGAAAAATAAATAGTATTTTATTGTAATAAAAATCGGTCCAGCATAATATACTGGAGTTTGGTGCACCTGTGTATGAACTTCCAGCATATTATGCTGGAACTCCAATACACGGAAAGTTCAAGCATAATATACTGGAGATTCGAGCATTTGTGTATGAACTTCCAGCATATTATATAGGACCGATATACTTTGTTGGAACTCCAGTATATTATACTGGAGTTCTAGTGTATTTATGCTGGAACTCCATCATATTATGTTGGAGTTCCAGTATACTTATCATGGAACTAATATAATATGCTGGAGTTTAAGTATACTTATGCTGGAACTCCAGCATAATATACTGGCGTATTTTTCAGGTTTAGAACAATTTTTTCGCTCAGATTTATCTTTACATGAAAAGTGGTTAGATTTCGATTACTTTTGAAAACGTGACTATTTTTGAATGACCACTTGTAAATCTGGCTATTTTTGAATTTCTCCCAATTAGCTACTAACTAGTGAATCTATACGCGCTTGCGCGGTGATATAATATTATTAAAGTCATAATTTAATTACATATCTATATCATCTAAATTTCTAAAAATAATAAACCCCGATACAATACAAAAATAAAATATACAAAAGTGTATAAAAAATTAAATATACAAAAGTTTATATGGTCGCATGTCTCTAAGACCTCCAATTGGTGATGTCGGAGGCAGTACTCTTTGACCAACTTTATTGTTTGTATATTTTTCGATAAACCATGAAATAAATAATTTTTTAATGTTGCTTGTTCTTTCTCAAATATTTAATTCTTTTTTTAAAAGATTTTAATGTGTAATATCTAGCACAAAATATTTATAATCATGTAATGCACCTGGATGTATGTAATATGTATTTCTCATGCTTTTCAAAAAACATGTCCAACCTCACAATAGTGCTCGTTAACTTCGAGCAACTCATCGAATTAGAAGTCATCTTATCTGACTTCATATATCTTGCAACACAACTAATGCCTAGTCATATTATTAATTTGTTTCCAAATTCCCATAATTTTATTTTTGACAATTACAGTTGGTGCTTGCTGTTAGCGCATGTATCGAGACCTGAATTAATTTTCTTTTCAAGAATATCAATTATAAAATAGTCACAAAATAGTAACTCCCAAAATAAAAATGAGTACAAATTCCGTTCGAACATAGCCAATGCAAAAGCTTAACTCATATATTCTTAATAAAAATGAGAATTGTAGAAGCAATATAAATGGCTAGAGGAAAAGGGAAGAAACTTGAAGGTAAAGAAACCATCGCAAATGTAGGAATTCTTTATTCTTTATAAATATAGAGTATGACGAAAGATTGTAAGGGTTTATAAATATGGAATATGAAAGGTTGAAACCATAACAACCATTCTATTTATTTATAGATAATCAACTAAAAGTATTTTGCAACCCATGTTTTTATACAACATTTACATCTATAAATAATCAGTTATTTTTTTTAATGAAATGTGAATTCTTGTTTTACTATATTTCATTAAATTAGGCATTTACAAAACTTGAGAAACATATTGCACTGAATAGAAAAAGCAAGGAAACACATGTAATTACTCTTTTATGTACTAAACAGATACAATATCTTTTTTGCTTCTCCCTTCCCATGGAGAAATTCAAAAGGAATTACCGAATTACTTGCCATAACTGTAAAGTCAATTACTTGATGCTGCTCCAAATCTCCTTTGAAGATTAGACATTGACAAAATTTTCATCCAGGCAATTTGTAAATTATATCAATGTTATAATTTTCTTACAGTATAACAATCAAAGGTAAATCAAAAGAAAGAAAGATAAAAATAAAGTGTTGTTAAACTCTTAACCTTTCCAATAAACTTCAAGGATTATGTGTGTAAATGCCTAATTTTGGGTGTGACAATGTGAAAAGAACTTGGGAGAAGTGAGAATCAAAAATCAAAATAGGAGAACGATAAAGAAGTCGATTTATTAGTGCATAGTTATGACTTTATTTTAGCAAGGGCATATTCTTTTTATATAAAAAAAAATCGTGACATACCTGGTATTCTTCTACCAATTTCTGGCTACCACAGTCCCTTGTTCTCCATTTTTATTTTCACTCATGGAAGGGCAGGAAAACAAAGAAAGGTTGTACTTCCAAATTCAAATGCAATTGAGGAAATCAAACATGAATAAAAATGTTACACAAACTATAATTTCAAATGATATCAAGTAAAACAAATAAAGTTACAAAATAATATAGTAATAGAATTGATTTTCTAGAGAGCAAAATTCTTTCTATTGGAACAGTCCTTGAGCATTGGAACTATTTTTGAGTTATGGGAAACCAACTAATGCATAGACAGAAAATAGAAAGATTTAAAGGAAATAAATAAATAACAATAATGATGAGGTTTAAGTGAAGGAAAAAAAGTAATGGGAAAAAAGTATAGAAACGTTTTAGGAAAAGAGATGAATAGTATATTAATGATGAAATAAATAAGGAATACTTAATTGTTAGCAAATTTTAAATGCAAAAATAAGGAAAAATGTGTAAAATCTTAGAAAAAAGATAAATGTGATCCTTGACCAAAGAAACATGCTACATCATCTTTTATTTTTCCAGCTTTATTATATATATATAGATAGATGCCCAATTTGCCTTTTTACCTTCCTTTCTAGCCAAACCCTCCTTCCAAAGCCACATAAAAATTGAATTTGAGTATAATTACACTATTTAATTCTCAAATAATATATGAAAATTGTTGGTAATTACATTGTATAATAATAACGTTGTGTAACTTTTTTTCCCCCAGATATATTAGTGACTATTCTTTTTACAAAATTTATTTTTTATTTCTGATATTCTCATTTTTTAACCTTCCAACAAGATGCTTATAGTGCGCTTCCATATAGCTTCATAACTTCTCACATTTTGCTTCTTCTTTTTCTATTTTTTTATTTTTCTTAGTTGTTAAACACAATTTCATACTTTACTAGCTTTGATTTTCATTCATTACTATAAAATAATTATCACTAAAATAAATTCCTTAAACTCATATCTTAAGGTATTATTTAAAAAGTGCAGCAAATAAAATTTCATATTTTACTCACGTGAGTTGGTAAAAAATTTATATTCATAATTGAAACTTTTATCAATTTTTCTAAGTTAAGATATTAATTATTTATTTGAAAGGTAGTTGATCACGCCCAACTATGTCTTATAAAAAGACACGCAGACGTTGCAAATTAGTCTGAGTATTTATGCCCAGAGTCGAACCCACAGGGAATTAATCTATTAATTACTTTTTTTGGATGTACTCAATTTTATGGAATCAACTTCCCCAAACTTTATAAATCACAGTTGATGGTATTACTAATAACTAAGACTAAAAGTAAATAGACAGCTGAAAACTAACTATGCTTGAGTTGTAAACAATTATGAGAAGATTCTAAGGCTATGATTTCCCCTGTTGATGGAATCTCTTCCGGTGATGTTTCATATAAATTAATCAACACTTCTCTATCAATCATGAGCACTCTATTTACCGTAAATCTCTCCCGAGTAATCACGATAATTTACTAGACGCACTCTCCCGAGATACGCGAACTAGCTTAGTTTATTACAGCTCACGTTAGATTGCACCCAAGGCTTCGTTATCCCTAATCCCGCCTTTAAACCCGTAGTTATAGATCCTTCTTATACCTTGGGAGTGATGTTGTTCAACAACTGCCTAAATATGCACTCTCTCCCGAGTTATGCACACTAAATAGGCACAGCTAATTGAGGATCCTGTCAATTAACTACAACAAAAACGTAGTTGAACAAATAAAGATTAAACTGGCAATCTATATTAACATAATAAAGAAGTTCATCCTTCAATAGGTTCCATCAAAACCCTAGACAAAGGATTTAGCTACTCATAACAAAGTAAGAGAAAACTACTAAATTATTCATAATGAAAAAATTGCAAGAAAATAAAAGAGATAAAGAACTATAATATTTTTGGGTGATCTCTCACACTTGTTCCTCCTCCAAAAGTAATCTAAAAACAAACTTCTTCTATCTCGGGCGAGCTTATACAGCTTAAGGGTTTTACAAAAGTTTTTCCGAATTGAAACTTTGGCCCCCAAATTTTCAGGTTCATGAACAGTTCACCGCGGTCGTGGCCCAGTCTATTTTTGTGTTTTATCTTCCGTGCGCTGCACTGCGGTCCACCGCGGTCACGGTGGGCCTTTGTCCAGGTTATTTTTTCTGCTCCTTTGTATTCGAGTACTTCTTGAATGGGTGTTTTCTTTACATTATCACCTCCAAACACTTTATGTTGCTTCCTCACATATAATATTCACTGCGAAACCAAATAACACTATTTAAAATATTTTGTTGGCAATTTACCTTATAAAATAACAACAAATCATGAGCAATTAAGGTGTAAATACCAATATAAAGCCTACTATAAACACTCCACACTTAAATTATTTCTAGTCCTCAAGCAATTCACCACACTCCATCAAATTTTTTTTCCTAAGCTTTTCCCTCAACGAGTCACACTATGAACATTTTACAAAAGTTACACCCAGTAGTGAGCAAACTTTACCTCAAGAATCAAATCTTTCGTACCGCGTAACATTCGCACTTACTCAAACCACTCTTATACAAGAGTCAAGACATACCTTTCCTTTGTGAATCACATACCCTTACATCACACGAGAGAGTAGTTCCATATATAATGATAGTGATAACAACTAGGAACTAAAATAGACAGCATTCGCTCACTCTAAAAAAGAACATTCATATGCCACAAAGATGTATCATAGGCTTGCCCGTAGTGTAGTACTCGACTAATCGAGCCCCACTCAGTCTAAGATCAATAGGACTTTATTTGGTTGTAATGTAGGCTAAGGGACAGGTAGGATGTATTTGGATATAGTGACTAACCTCCCTAAGCACTTTTAATAAATTACATTAAACTTCAAGATCATCGTTTTGTCAGCCAACACTCCACTACATTTATTTAAACATCCCCATATATTAGGTGCAATTTGTACAAGCTACCACTTATTAATCACTATACAATATATTATTATTATTTTTTTTCTTCGTGGTGCTTCTCTTTTTATGCTCCAACATTCTGCACCTTTTCTCTATATCCATGGTTCCACTTCAAAAACCAAACCACCACCCCACACTTTTATTTTTGCATATTTTCAATACCATTCTAGTGCTTAGTGAGAGGAAAATTAGTTCAAACATCAGGCTATTCAAACAATTGGGTAAGGTTCACATTGTGGTTGCTAAAGAAACAGACTTATAGGCTCAACGGGGTTAACTAAGATGTAATTCATTCAGGTGGGTTTACTTTATATGTCTACCTCAACAAAGAAATGCCTATATCACTTCTAAAACTGAATGAAGCTACTATTTCGTTTTGCAAACACGCAGGGCAAGTTCTAGGCATCGAATGTACAAAATGGAATACAGTAACACTTACACACACATGGCACATGACTCACTCCGAATTAGTTTATCAAGACATTCTCTTTTGAGTGTTCAAGTTAGGTACAAACATATAATTTTTAAGGCACTTAAACAAGATTCAACCCTTGAAGCTAAGCGCTACACTCTAACGTCTATCGTTTTCAGGTGTAAACACGCTAAGGATTTTTTTTCTTTGATTTTTCGCTCGTAGCCCATTAATCCTCACCTACAACTTAAAAAAAAGAGAACAAAAACAAAAATTACCTATACCCGGTTCAAGCTAAACCCTTGGAAAAGAACCATGGCCCAAAGAAAAACCAAAGGGGAGTTACTACACTACCTAAAACAAAACAAAAAATCTTTTTGGTATTTTCTTTAGACTTACTTCCCTCAAAAAATTTATCTAAAGAATCAATCATTAGGAAGAGTCTCTATATTCCATTTATTTTTATTTTTTTTCTCTCGACTTAGTCCCTCAAGAACCCCACCAAAAGAGATCCATCGTCGGGACAAGTCACTTGCTATTTTAACTTTCCTAATGAGTTGTTACTCTATCACCAAAGCAATCAACGCAAAACAAAACCAAGAACATCAAAGAGTTAATTTTTTTTACAAGTACAAACATACGACGACGTCTCCCCTACCACACACTTAAAACGAAGACATGTCCCCATGGCTTAACAATATAAAAAGCAGTGAGGTAAGGGAACTTCCCTGAAGGATCACTCTTGATCGGAAACTGTGTCTGGGTTCACGTTGCATGTGCGACCCAGAGCACTCAACCAGCCCATGAATTTCTTTTCCGAATTCACCTGTCGGTCAGCCACCGCATCAATACGGGTACCCAAGTCAGCGAAGGAGGTCCGCAACCAGTCATCTCCTGCTCCAAAGCTGTCATGCGAGTGCTCCGGCGTGGCTGTGATGGTCCTTTCTCGTCCTTTCTCGGAGGAGCTGTGATCTCAGCAGCCTCAGCATCATCATCAGACTCATCAGCAGAGTCATCACTGTCTGGCATCGGCTCTCTTCCCTCGAGTCCAATTTTCTTTGCCCGAAAAGGAGCCTTTAGAGGTAATTTCCCATCAACTCGAAGGTTCTCAGGGACATTAGCAAGGCGGCACAATCGGGTGAGCGAAGGGAAGTAGTGGCTTTTGATTAGCTCAAGCGATCTAATGAACATTTCATCATGGAGGACTCGGGCGACATCAAACCCTTGGTGAGTCATAAAGCAGTAGATCACAATCGGGTGTTGATGACAATGAGCCAACACTTTGCTTCTCAAGTAAGAGACTGTGAGTGTAGAGTCATCAGCTGTGCTATCCATTTGGGCATTTTGCTAGGTATACAGATTACCTCCTGAATTGTGTGCCAGTCAACCCTCGAGCGATGAGACATCATGTAATGATCTTCACCCGTGAATGCTGAGAGGCGATACGCTTTGCGGATGACCTCTATAGAAGTATTAACCCGGGTGTTGTGCACAGTCACAACCCCATTCTCATTTTTTGGCAAGTTTGCATAAAACTCTCTCACTAGTTGAATATTGGCCTCCTCTGGAACCTCAAAGAAGATGTCCATCTGACACCTCCTTAACCCATTAAACATATTTAGGCACTCCTTCTCCAATGTCGTCCGATCGATATGGACCTCATGGAGCAACTTCTTAGCAACTTTTTGATTGTACCTTGTCTCTGCTGATTGAGGTACGAACCGAGTGCTATCAAACTGAGTTGCACTGGCTTGGCCCCTAGCTCGTGAGGAGCCTCCTGGACCACTAGCAAAGGACCCGGTGTTTCGTCTCTTACGAGATTAACTCATAGTACCAGTCAAAACAGAGAAACACTTATTAGGACGGGCGCAAAATGTGTGGCTATGGGTGGTTACTCAGACTTCACCATAACCATGTCACAACATCTCCTTATATCTCCATTGAGACAATTTCCCAAACGCATTATGGGCAAGGTAATTATCTTCATATACATTGCCCATGGGAATTAAGAAAAATTCCCCAATTCAAATACCCACACACACCACACTTGATACAAATAATCACCCACCAACAACACCCTTTCAACATTCAATACACAACCCCTTCACCAACATATGCCAACAAAAACAAAATTACACTAGAAAATAAGAAGAAAAAGCTAAACAAGAAATCCTATCACCAATGCTACATTATAATAAAAGTGAACTGGCATAACAACAACAAAATATAGAAAGAAAAGAGAAGGGGGGGGGGGGTCGGAACTCATACCTTAGGAGAAGAAGATGAGGGGTCTTGTGAGGGAAGAAGGAGAAGAAGAGAGTATGGAAGGGAGAGTTAGGGTTTAGAGAGAGAGGGAGATTGGGGATTTTTGGGAAACGGGCGGGTGTTTTGGGTTAAGAGGGGGGAGGGAGGTTTGTTTATTTTAAACTTTAAAGAAGAAGAAAAGAAAAAGGAAGAAAAATGAAAAAAAAATAAAAATTACAATACCTGATACCTCCCCGCGGTCGACCGTGGCCGCAGAGGGTTTTAAAAGTTGAGGCATTATTTCCCGCGGTCCTCACCGCGATCCTGGCCGTGGTCGTGGTGAACTGTATAACCCTCCAGTGATTTTCGTGGTCGCGGGGGAATTTGTCGCCTGAAGCAGTATTTCCTGCGCTCCTGGCCGCGGTCGCAGGCCTAGCAACATGTTTTTTTTTGTATAGGAATTTACAAGAACATACTTACAACAACATTCGTGGGTTTCCTCCCACGCAGCGCCTGAGTTAACATCGCGGCACGATGCAGATAAGCGCATTTAAGGCTCGCTCGACCTCTGAGGTTCCGTCAGATTTGTCTCAGATACTACCTTTGGCTCTGTCATGCATATGTATAACTTCAATCTCTTCCCATTGACTCTAAATGTGTGAGAGTCTTTCTCCGAGGCAATCTCCACAGCTCCTACAGGGAAAACTTCTACCACTCAAAATAGACCAGACCGTCGGGACTTTAACTTACCCAGAAACAATCTCAACCTTGAATTATATAGTAATACCTTGTCACCGGGTTTGAAATCTCTGTCCACAATGTGTTTGTCATGCAGCTTCTTCATTCTTTCCTTGTAGAGCCTTATGCTTTTAAAGGCTTGATATCTGAATTCTTCCAACTCATGAAACTCTGTCAGTCGATTTTGTCCAGCTACATCCGGATCCATGTTCAATTGCTTTATTGCCCACCAAGCTCGATGTTCTAGCTCCACAGGTAGATGACAGGCCTTCCCAAATACCAACTTGTATGGTGAAATACTTATTGGTGTTTTGAATGCAGTCCTATTGGCCCAGAGTGCATCGTCAAGCTTCTTTGCCCAATCAGTTCATGTGGCATTCACAGTCTTGGTTAGTACACTCTTTATCTCTCTGTTGGACACTTCAACTTTCCCACTAGTTTGTGGATGGTAAGGGGTAGCCACCTTGTTGCGTACATCATATTTTTTCAAGCAATTTCTCGAAGGCTCTATTACAGAAGTGAGTGCCTCCATCACTGATGATCGCTCTTGGTGTCCCAAATCGAGTGAATATGTTCTTTTTTAGAAATCCTACCACCACTCTTGCATCATTAGTGGGCAACGCTGCAATCTCTACCCATTTAGACATGTAATCCACAACAACAAGTATGTACTATTGCCAAATGAGCTGACGAAGGGACCCATGAAGTCAATACCCCAAACATCAAACACCTCTACCTCTTGAATCGGGTTCATAGGCATCTCATGGCGACAGGAAATGTTCCCGGTCCGCTGATATTCATTGTAGCCCTTTACCCAAAGGTGCGCATCTCTAAAAATAGTTGCCAAAAGAATCCGGCCTCTAGAACGTTTGCAGCTGTCTTGACCCCTCTAAAATGTCCTCCGTATGCTGATACGTGACAAGCCCGCAAAATCGAAGAGTGTTCTATCTCGGGGACACACCTCCAGATAATATTATCAACACATATTCTAAACAAATAAGGCTCGTCCCAATAATACATGCGGCAATCACGATAAACTTTTTCTTTTGGAAAGATGAAAGGTCATAGGGAACTATACCGCAGGCCAGGTAGTTTGCAAAGTCTGCATACCATGGTGCATCCTCAAGACTAGCTGTGAGCAGCTGCTCGTCTGGAAAGGTTTCCAGAATATCCTCGACCTCGACTAATTTTTCAACTCCTTCAAGTCGTGATAGATGATCAGCTACTTGATTTTCTGTGCCCTTACGATCACGAATTTCAAGATCAAATTCTTGCAACAGCAGCACCCAACGAATCACGCATGACTTAGACTCCTTCTTCTCAATCAGGTACCTGAGAGCTGCATCAGTGTATATAATTACCTTGGAACCATTCAGATATGATCGGAACTTGTCGAAAGCAAACACCACCGCCAATATCTCCTTCTCCGTCACAGTATAGTTGAGCTGTGCACCGCTTAGCATTCTGCTTGCATAGTAAATCGGGTGCATCGGCTTATCCTTTTGCTACCCCAAGACTGCTCCTATGGCATAGTTGCTTGCGTTACACATAAGCTCAAATGGTTGCTCCCTGTTGGGCGCAACAATGATGGGTGCAGTCACCAACCTCTTCTTCAGTTCCTCAAATGCCAACATGCAGTCATTAAAAAATACAAAGGGCTGATCCTTTTCAAGGAGTTTGCATAATGGGTTAGCAATTTTAGAAAAAAACTTTTATAAATCGCCGGTAGAATCCGGCGTGTCCAAGGAAACTTCTCACCACCTTGACTGAAGTGGGCGGTGGTAGCTTTTCAATCACGTCAACCTTAGCATGGTCGATCTCAATTCCTTTACTGGACACTCGATGCCCCAAGATGTCCCTCACTGCAAAACATATTTTCGCTAGATGCCTTCCTGTACCATAAAATGACACTTCTCCTAATTTAGCACTAAATTTGTCTCCACACATATTTTAAGCACTCTTCTTAAGTTGTGAAGACAGTCTTCGAATGAATCTCCCACCACGGAGAAATCATCCATAAAGACCTCCATAATGTCCTCCGCCATGTCTTTGAAGATGGCTAACATGCATCGTTGAAATGTCGCTGGTGTATTGCAAAGCCCAAAAGGCATTCTCTGAAAGGCAAAGATGACATATGGGCAGGTGAAAAATGTTTTCTCTCTATCTTCGGGGGCTATTGATATTTGATTGTACCCCGAATATCCATCCAAGAAATAGAATTGAGATCTCCTGGCCAGCCTATCCAACATTTGTTCAATGAAAGGCAAGGGAAAGTGGTCCTTTCGGGTGGCTGTGTTCAATTTTTGATAATCCATGCAAATCCGCCACCCTGTGACTGTACGAGTTGAGATCAACTCATTGTTCTCATTTTGCACAACAGTCATTCCCCCACACATTGGATAGGGCTGACCCAAATGCTATCAGAGATGGGGAAGATGATTCTCGCATCTAACCATTTGATCACTTCCTTCTTTACAACCTCTTTCATGTTTGGGTTCAGCCTTCGCTGATGTTCTCTGGAAGGTTTGTGCCCCTCTTCTAGGAGAATCTTATGCATACAGAAGGCTGGGCTGATACCCTTTATGTCTGCCATGGTCCAGCCAATGGCAGTCTTGTTTTCCTGCAGTACCTATAAGAGCCGTTCTACCTGTACATCTAGCAAACCGGATGATATAATAACATGCAAGGTCGAATCAGGGCCTAAGAACACATACCTGAGGTGATTTAGGAGTGGCTTTAGCTCCAGTTTGGGTGGTTCCTCTATTGATGGCTTTGCAGGAGGTGTAGCCCTTTTTTCTAACTCAAGGGACTCGAACTGAGGTTCCCTTGTCTAGAATCCTTGTCCTTCAAGTGCCATGACCCATGAAGCTAACCCTTTACCATCCATCTCTTCTAAATTTTTCAGACATGCCTCCAATGGATCTTTAACAGTCAGGGTCACATCGTCTTCTTGCAGGATCACATCTACTGCATCCATTAAACAGCAATTAGCATATTCGTTGGGTCCCCTCATAGATTGCTGAACATTGAATATGAATTCTTCATCGTTCAGTCTCATTTTTAATTCCCCAGTCTCACAATCGATCAGTGCTCTGCCAGTGGCCAAAAATGGTCTTCCTAGAATAAGAGATATCTCCTCGTCTACCTGACAATCCAGAATAACAAAGTCTGTAGGGAACACGAACTTACCCATTTGCACCAACACATCATCAAGAATACTAGTTGGCCTTTTCACTCTACGGTCAGCCAGCTGTAGTAGCATCGAAGTCGGTCTAGCTCTGCCAATGCCCAGTTTAGTGTACACAGCCAGCGGCATCAGATTTATGTTGGCCCCCAAATCACATAATGCCTTTGCAAAGGCATAACTCCCAATTGTGCATGGAATAGTGAAATTACCTGGATCAGACATCTTTTGAGCCATCGATCTTATCACTACTGCGCTGCAGGTCTGTGTCAGAGTCACAGCGGAAAGATCCCGAAAATCAAACTTTCGCGACATTAGATCCTTCATCATCTTTGCATAACCGAGCATCTCCCTCAAGGCATCCAGCAAAGGAATATTCAACTGAATTTGACGTAGAATATCCATAAATTTCTTATATTGAACTTCCTTCTTTTGTTTTACTAGTCTCTGAGGGAAGGGTGCAGGTGTCACCCTTTGTGCACTGCTTGCTGGCTTCTCGATGTTGGAGTTTTCTGGCACATGAGGTGCCCCCTGCTCTGCCGCTTGCTCATTCACCTTCTCCTTACCTTTTTCATCATGACTCTATTCAACCACCACATCAGTAAGTTCTGTTGTTTTATCTACCTCTAACGGAACTGGAGTGGCTAGTGTATTTTCCTTGCTGGTTTGTATACTTCCTGCTCTCTGTCTATGTCTCTCCCATTCCGGAGACTCACTGCCATCACCTAATTTGGGTGTTGCTCCTTGGGGTTGATGTTTGTGTCTGCAGGCAAGGTTCCCTGAGGGCGGTCGTTTAGAACCATGGACAGTTGTCCCAGCTGCGTTTTAACGTTCTTTATGGCTGAATCATGCACTGCCAACTTTTCCTATACTTTATTATTTGTCCCAATGAGTTGCTAAAGCATACCCCTGATTTCCATCATGTTGTTATCTTGCTGAGGAGGTGGTTGATATGTTAATTGCTGCTGATGTTGCTGTGGATAGCCCTGTGGTTTCTGATATGGTACTGGCACCATTTAGCTTTGAGGGTGCATACCCCCGGGCTGTTGCATGTTTGGCCTATACTGCTGATTTTGCGGTGGTCTCCATTGTTATGCTCCTTGTCTCTGCCCCCATAGTTGTTGACATAATTCATATCTTCTCGTGCCCCTTGATTTTCACCTCCTCCACTCCATGAACACATATAAGACTAATTAATACAAGGTGTACACAGTCCTCCATTTGTTGTATCAACAATATGCACCTGTTTTGTACCCATCTCATCAATCTTCTTCGTCAATATGCTTACCTGGGTCATGAGTGTGGCCATGTTCTCTGCATGTAAATTATTTGGATAAAGGGGAACTAAATGCACTATGGGTGATGTGACGACCAAAAGGATCATCACTGTTTCCTCACTCGTTCCACGCTTCCGAGGCCTTGAAAACCTCATTTTTACTTGTCTCGATTTACGTGCGCAATCCGAGCGCATAGCCGAAAAGCTTTTATGTTGAAATATGTGAAATATGTGAAATATTTGAAGAATTTTGATATTAATATGATTAAAGTTGACTTCGGTCAACATTTTTGGTAAACGGACCCGGACCCGTGATTTGACGATCCCGAAAGGTCCGTAGAAAAATATGGGACACGGGCATGTGCCGGAGTCGAAATCCGAGGTCTAGAACCCGAGTAAAAGAATTTTCCTGTTAAATTATTTTTCTGAAATTATTAAGGAAAATAGAAATGAAAATTAATTAAAAGACTATGGTATCGGGCTCGTATTTTAGTTCCGACACCCGGTACAAGCCTTAAATATGTGTTAAGCGCTTTCTGTAAAGTTTGGTCGAAATCGGACGTCATTTGACGTGTTTCGGACCTAAATATCTAAAGTTTAAAGTTTATGAAGTTATAATGAAAAATGATAAATTTGGGGCTTGATTAAATGATTTTGATGTTATTTGGGCGATTTGATCACACGAATAAGTCCGTAGGATATTTTTGAGGTTGTGTACATGTTTGGTTTGGATCCCCGAGGGCTCGAGCGAGTTTTGGATAGGCATCGGATTACATTTCTCATGCTTTAAAAATCTGGTATTGTGGCTTCTGCAACTTTCGCAAATGCGAATCCAGGGTTCGCATTTGCGAATGCCCAGCTATCGCAAATGCGAAGGCTGGATCGCAAATGCAAAACCAGCCCAGGTAGGCCAAGCTTCGCAAATGCGAAGCCAATGATCGCAAATGCGACTGAAGGCCATCGCAAATGCGATGCCTCTTTCGCAAATGCGAAACCAGCCCTCCAGACCTGAGTTCGCAAATGCGAACCAAAATGTCGCAATTCCCAGGCCTGCATTTTTCGCAAATGCGAAGGTTCGCAATTCCCATATCCGCAGCCCAGCAAATTTTATACTTAGTCGAATTTTCATCACTTTTCACCATTCTTTCAAAACCCAAACACCATAGGCGATTTTTCAAGAGCAAACTTCATTCCATATCACTTGTAAGTTTATTTTTACTCGATTCTTTCAATCTTTAACATCATTAAACATCTTTTCCACTTGAAATCAAGGATTTTCATGGGTGAAATTGGGGTTTTTGGGTAGAACCTAGGTTTTCTATAAATTGGGGAGTTGGACCTCGATTTGAGGTCCGATTTCAAAACAAATTACATATTTGAGTTCGTGGGGGAATGGGTAATCG
Organism: Nicotiana glauca; assembly: GCA_026770625.1. NCBI lineage: Eukaryota > Viridiplantae > Streptophyta > Magnoliopsida > Solanales > Solanaceae > Nicotiana > Nicotiana glauca. Next base: position 35,673 of record MU690449.1, read on the forward strand.
GGTTTTGGTACGAACCTCGGGTTTTGACCACGTGGGCCCGGGGGCATTTTTGGAATTTTTGGGAAAAACTTGGGAAAATCATTTTTATGCATTCAAATTGATTCATATAGTGTTT
>MU690455.1:0-24914 GCA_026770625.1 Nicotiana glauca
TTAATTTTTGTAAGACTAAAATAAAACCTAATTAAACTAATTAAATCCTAATTAAACTATTTAAATTCTAAAAATTAATTATCAATTAAAGATGCCTAAGAACTATATATTCTTTAATTTTCTTTTAAATTGTTCTAAAACGAATTATTACCCACTTAATACCAAAATATAGAATTAAATTCCTAAATGCATATTATATTTTTTCGTATTTTCCCATGCATAAATAACATGCAGACAATTAACATAAAATCCACAGAAATTGTAAAAATAAGAGAAAATTATTTTGTTTGAATTTTATGGGAATAAACTCATATGTAGGGTAAAAATCACATGCTCACACCTAGCTTTTTTGATTTTGGAGTTAAGAAGATTTTTGGAGTTAAGAAGAATAGAAGAGACAACCTTATAGTTTTTTATTCCGTAAAAAGAATAAATGGAGTAGAAGTTGTCTGGGGATTACGACATCGTTTACTTTCTGCTTTCTTAAAACGAAATATTGTTAGCTCACTGCTTTTAAAGGGATTCGAACCCACGTGCTCTCCAAGCGAACGCAGAACTCTTATCATTGAACCCAAACTTCTTTTATTACTTGGTTTGGTATGATATATTTATGTATAAACAATAAATTTTTCAATACAATTACAGGTCTCGAAAAAATCACTGGGTTCGCTGAACCCACACCCTCTACCGTGGCTCCGCCCCTGCTTACCATAACTTTTTTATTTGGTAACTAACATTTGATATATATGTTTCTCTAAAATAATATCATACCAAATACACAAGGGTTAAAGTAGCGAGATATCTTTGTTAAAAAAATGCTGCCACAACCTCATACGCTAAACACACGGCTAGCCAAAAACCAAGACCAAAAACATAGTTTTCATTTTTGTCGGACCAGTTATATTGAATCCTTAAACAAACAGAACACGAGTACCTCGTTTAAAATGCAGCCACCTTTTATTGTTAAGACTTTCTCCAATGCATGATTTGCTTGGCAACAAACATATCCTTTTCAAATAGAAAAAAAATGTTTAAATTAATGTACATTTCCAGCCAGAGTATCCCATTTGTCCCGTAATTAGTGCAGCTAGTCGTCTGTCATTGACTCATTTATTGCAACAACCATGAATTCTTGTCACTTTCAAAGTAGGAAAACACCATCTTCTTCCACCTCCCTACTATGAAACTCCACTCATGCGCGACTCATCAAATTTGGTAGCCTAACACTACTAGAATTCCGAAAAAAAAAATGACAAAAACTTAGCGACCTAAGTTGGTCTGTCAAGAATAGCGACCAATTTTAGTCGCTAAATCAGCAAAAATAATGAAATAAACATCTGAAATACATAAGCGACCAAGTTTGGTCGCCACTTGGTCGCAAATTTGGTCAAAATATTGACCGGACTGGTCAGACTTGCTTGGTCAAATGTATACCGATATTAACGACCAAAGTTGGTCACAAAACGGGACCCACCTATCAAATTTTAATAATTAGTATATTATTATTATTTTAAAAAAATTATAAAATATAAATATGTATAATTTAAAATTAGCGACCAATGTAAGAAGATAGTGACCAGTTTTGGTCGAAAAAATGGGATCCAGTTATAAAATATAAATACATAAAATTCCAAGTTAGCGACCAAGGTTGGTCGCTAGTAGAAATAGAGGTCAACTTTGGTCGCTAATCTGGGACCCACTTTGTACTATGCACTAAGTATAAGTGTATTAGGTAATATTATATCGAATAAGGCGTATATACTCCTTATTCGATATAATATTACCTAATACAGTACATCGTATATATATATATATATATATATATATATATATATATATATATATATATATATATATATATAAATATATATATATATATATATATATATATAATATACATAGTTACGTTGTACTATGCACTAAGTATAAGTGTATTAGGTAATATTATATCGAATAAATATATATATATAATATATATATAGTTACACTGTACTATATATTAAGTGTGAGCACGTGATTTTTGCCCTATATGAATTACTTCCAGAAATTCAAACAAATAATTTCTCTTCATTATTTTTAATTTTGTTAATTTTGTGTGGCATTTTCTATAAATTGTTTGCATTTGTTTGTGTATTTTCAATTCATATATAAATATAAAATATATGCGTTGCATTTTTAGGGTTTAATTTTGCATATTTTTGGAATTTATTGGTAATTAGGAGTTTACTAAATAAAAAATTACAAAAAATAGTTTACTTTTGTTTTAATTTTAATTTTGGAATCTTAGTAATTTTTCTTTTATATTAAATTAGTTTGTGCTAATTGTCATATATAATTTCAATTAATTTTAGTTAGGAGTTCATTTAGATTTATTTTAGTTTTTTTAAAATAAAAGAAATTAGATAATTTGTTTTTTTTTTTTAAATTAAAAAGAGAAGTGAGAATTTAAACTTGGGCTGTTCTTAAATTGCATTCTTGAGGCCCAAGGTCCACACCCCTCAAACCCACCGCCCCAGCCCAAGCCCATTCTCCCCAACCCAGCCTATACCATCCATAACAAAACGACGCCGTTTGGATCAAAGCAATCCTAGCCATCTAGGTTTGCTTAATCCAACGGCTGGGAAGTATGGGTATGGATGATATATAATTGTCCTAACCTCATCTACCCCCACCCCAAACCATCTCCCTCACCAACCCTAACCCATTCAGAGACCCCCTTACTTCTCCACTGCCTTCCGCCGCCGGCCGGAAATCGCCTCCGCCGGCGGAAATTCTCCAATCCCTCCCAAAAATACACCCTGAACTCTCCTCGATCTCCTCTTTCCAAACTTCCAAACCCCGTTCCTCAAATCCTAGCCGATCTTGTCGAATAACTTAAATCCTATGTACTGCCACCGCCTCCAAATCTCCTCAAAACGACGCCCCACACTCCCCTCACTTCCCTCTTCCCAAACCCCTAATTATTTTCTTTCAAATCCCTCCCCACCTCCTCGAATTTTAAATCTAATAGGGCAGAACCCTAGAAATTCAAGGAGTCGATTTCTGCCTCAATTTCTTGAATCCAAGAGTCGATTCATGGCCTAAAATAATGCTTCCGTTTGATCTTGGCAAAGAACAAACGCCTAGCATCATTTTGGGACTCGAATCAAAGTCCAGTACCCGTTCATTTCACATAGGTAAGTTCTCTTTTCTTTTGCTATTCTTTGTTTTAGAATTAATTTTCTATTAATCCGTTCTTCATTATGTTATAGTTCTTTAATTTTATTTTCTGGTTAGCTTAGTTTTGATAGCTCGATTAGTATTTCTGTCTATTCTTGGATTGCCATTACTTGCTAGTGTTTGATTTTCTCTTTTCATATAGTTTTGATATTAGTCTTGTTTATTTTTTAGTTTTTGTTGAATAATAATAATAGTTTTAAGTCTATAGTTCAGTAGTTAATTTAAATTTGGTTTTAGCTGATTGATTTTCAGAAGTGATAGTGTAACCATGGTTAGTTTAGAAGGGTTAGGTTGGTTCAACTAGGATTGGTAATTTTAGAATGAACGAAACGGTAGTATGGATAGTTTACATAAGAAATCTTTTAGTAACTGAAAATGGAACTCCCTAGGACCTTTTAGATGGGGTTTTGATCTGAAAATTCAACAAGTAGATGTAGTAACATGGGCAACAAACCAAGATTTTAGGGACTAAATAGTCTAAAAATGAAAAAAAAGGGACTAAAAGGCAAAACAAAATCTGCAGGGGTTGCCCTAGTTGTGTGTCTATAAACGGCACCATTTCTTGCTTAAAAGGCAAGGTTTTAAGAACTAGAAAATCCAGAAAAAGGCTGCTATTTTAGTAAGGTTTGAGAGGCAAAAAGTTTCCAGAAACATAGAGAGTTGTAAAAATTCCTGCTCCATCTATTCTAATATAAAAATCAGGAGAATACCCAAAAGATATCACTGTTCCATTGACTCCATTTTGAAATTTCAACTTGCTAAAGCCTTCCGTGTTCATTGAATGTGATAAAATGGCTCGAATTTGGCTGTTGGTAAAAATCTGATAGTAGAGTCAACTCCTTTTCTATTGGTTGCTGTTTGGTTTCATTGAAAGTTGGCTGTTTCTGAGCTTTCCTGTTGTTGTTGCTGAGTTCACTGATCCCCATTTTCTCTTTGTTACCTCTTTTCTAGGTATTCTGACTCTCTAAGAGATAAATGTAAACATGAGAGTTGTGATTAACAAGATGTTTTACGAATAAATGGTTGTTCCTATTTGCATCCTCAATGCCAATTATTTGTTCATGATTTCCTGAAATCATATAGGGTAGAGTAACTATATTTTTAGCTTGAATTATTCATCTTAGCATAGTAGCCACATTTGGTGATTCATGCTGTATTTTTAAGATTGGATTGTGTAACAGGACATTTGACTGCTTTGTGTATGGACTGTTAATTAATCTGTTCACATGTCTGTAAAGCATGCCCTAGATTATGTAATTTTTGTATTAGGAAATGAAGCAATCTGATTGTTACTATAGTTGGTATAGATATGCTAATTTTCAATTAAAAATGCATTTGTGTAAGCATGAGGTTGGTCTGTTTGGATTTGCAGAATTTTGAAATAAAATAGAATTAAAAGTGTGTGAACTCTTGTGACACAGGTTTTATAGTTAAATTAAGTGAGGTTTTTATATTTCTTCATCATGCTATTATTTGAAGTCCCATCTACTGTTTATAAGGGTTTGGTCTTGGTTTAAGTGAAGTTAAACTTTCTTGTTCGTTTTGCATAACTGGTACTTAGCTTAATATCAATTGTGATAAATCAATGAGTGTTTAAATGAATAATCAAGTTATTTGCTTGTCATTTTTTATTAAGAAATTATAAAAAATTGGGAAAGTGCACGCACAGAACTTGAATTTTTTTTATTTAAGTGGATCTTACACTATTTTGGTTTATTGCAAATAAGAATTAGATGCTCAAAATGGTACTGTAAATGAGGTTTGATCTTGGATATTATCTTGTTGGGATGACTTAGGCCCATTTTCCAGCTCAGATCTCATGCATGTGCAACCAATGTCAGTAGTGTTGCATTTTTAGCACTAGGCACCACTTTCAGGCCCAAATATAGAATGTGGGCTGTGTGTTGATGTAAAGTTGATTCGGGCTTCAACTTTGGATAATTACAATTGCAGGAGTTTTCTTTTTAATTAATTTGTCGTACCTTGCTTAGCAGGCCGCAATTAGATAATTCATGATGCGAGGCTCTCGTTTTAGTCTTCTAATCTAGATACGAAATTGAGTAATAATCCTAGCCAACCTTTAGGGCCGTTTAAAAAATAAGATTGTGGTTGAGTATACGTTCGTGTAAAATGACCATAATCCTAAAATTAATTCAAAATATGTGTTCGCGCAACTTCACTCAATCTTTTCTTAATAATAAAATAGGTAACAAGATTTTAATTATTTTAGTTCACATAAGTTCATTAAAATTACATATGGCCTTCTAGTAATTTCGTAGGCTCGATATAAAAAATCTAATAATAATAACTAAATATTTTGTAGCATATCCTTTAGGGCCATTTAAAATACTAGTATGATTGCGTATACGTCCGCGTAACACGATTACACTTCTAAAAATAAAACTGGAGTATGCGTTCGTGCAACTTTGGCCCAAACTTTCCTAATAATAATTAAGAGTTATTAATTGTGGACACGTTCGCGTGACATAATTTTTGACGCACCAAACGGGTGGGTATACGTACGCATAACCCGTTTCAAGATAATTTTCTAATTAAAATCGGTGAAAGAAACAAATGTACATAGGTTTAAAATCAGTAATTAAATAATTCAATAAGCCAAGTATGATCAAAGCGACCGTGCTAGAATCACGGAACTCGGGAGTGCCTAACACCTTCTCCCAGGTTAACAGAATTTCTTACCTGGATTTCTGGTTCGCAGACTATATTACAGAGTCATTCTTTTCCTCGATTCGGGATTTGAACCGGTGACTTAGGACACCATAAATCTCCCAAGTGGTGACTCTGATCTTTTAATATAATGAATTCCGTTTCGATTGTCACTTCAACTTGGAAATAACTCCCTATTTATTATACCCTTCTGGGGGTAGAGTAGAGAAAAAGGAGGTGTGACAGCTCTGGCGACTCTGCTGGGGACAAGAACCCAGAACTTTTGTTCAGGGTTCAAGAATTCGAGCTCGTTTTATGATTTTTGCTTGGCTTATTTTTTATTGATATTATTGATTTTTTGTGAACCTTTGTGCTAAATGCTACCTGTTTACCGCTTTAATATTATTAAACTGTATATACTTGCCTTCTTACGCCACCCCATCTGAGTCTTCTGAAAATGGTGCATACGTTCGCATAGCCCGCTTTTTTTGTAGAAAAAAATACCAAATAGAGCGAGGCTGGGCAAGCGACAAGGCCGGGCAGACTTTAGTGCTCCCAGTACGTCGCCCCTTCCTCGGCCCCAGTTGTCCGCTCTGGTACCCCAAGTGTAGACTAAAACCCCAGGTTTTTAAACCTAGAAGAACACAGCCTCATGCCGGATCCCTAGTAGGAGCGTTTATTTGCATCACTTGCATTTTGACGTAGGGGACTCAACACAGGGGTTAGGTACATCTAGGACAGGTGCTCCAAAATAATAGACCATCATGATGCATTCTATGTGCTATGTGAACATTTATTGTTTTGGCTTGCATGCTAACCGACTAAATAAGAAAAGAAAAGTGAGGAAAAACCAAAGAAAAACAAAGAGGAGGGAAAAAGAGAAAGAGATAAAAAGACCAAGAGTGATGTAGGAAAGAAGAAAGGCCGGTTCTAAAGAAAAACCAATGCTTGAAAATACCCCAAAACTCTGCCAAATCTTTTGCAAAAAATAGTCATTTCAAAGTCAAAATTGGCCGAACTACGCAGGTCTGATTCCCATCGGATATGGGATATGTAGGCAACCTGCATAAGGTCCGGCCTTATTTTGAAAAAGAAAAAATAAGTGAGGGAGTCAAAAAATGCAGTCAGTCACAATAAGTCGAATCAGTGTCGGTAGTGTTTCAAACCGTTCTTACCAAGATAGCCTTAGAATTTTCCTCCATTGTCGAAGGGCTATTTTTCGTAATCGAATGGAAAAAAGTTGAGAGGTGTCACAAAATAAACCCTCCCCGGCCTCAAAATTCATATGGAATTGGGAAGGGGCCATATTTGCAAAGGTAGCCATTTGGCTAAATTTGGCATATCAAGGAGGGAGTCATGGTCTTTTTATTCTAAATCCAGAAAACTTGCCTTTAAAAAGGGCCAATAGAGTCAACCCTAACCCCGCCTTTCTACAGGAACAAATGAATATTATCCAGGATCCTCCAGAAGTGGTCAGGGAGCAGGCTCGAGTACATTTACGCATGTGGTGGAATGATTTGGATCAAGATAGTCAGAAATAGGTGAAAGAACAATTGGGCGCTCTTATAGACATTTGGGAGATTAAGCCACGAGATGATCTGATCAAGGCTATGATAACTTTCTGGGACCCTGCTCGCAATATTTTTCGCTTTTCCGACTTTGGGATTACCCCTACCTTGGAGGAGATAGCCGGGTACATTGAGTTTGGAAGAGATCTGAGGAAGCAACAGCTTATATTTCCAAGGACTCCATCGGTGCACAAGTTTTTTGACCTCTTGAACATCAGCAAACAGATAAGTAAAAACCGGGTGAGCGAAAGGTGTTGTGCTTTCCACTTCTTATACTTCAGGTTTGGTCATTCTGCTGGTGTTGAAGTACATGAGAAGGGGTTGAGAAACAAATAGGATAAGGGTCTTAGGCAACTTCATCGTCGGTTCGCATTTATTGTGGCATTCTTGGGGATAATGGTTTTTCCAAATGAGAAGGGGACAGTTGATATTCGCATGGCTAGAATTGCACAAACCCTCACTACCATGAAAGATCATACACTTGCCCCGTTGGTACTGGCGAATATCTATCGTGCGTTGACCTTGTGCAAAGCCGGGGCCCAGTTCTTTGAAGGTTGCAATATCCTCCTACAAATGTGGATGATCGAGCATCTTTGTCATCATCCCAGGTTCATGAGTTATGGTCCAAGCCCGGGTAATTTCATCATCAGTTATGAAGAGAGGGTAAAATATTACCGTGTGCCGCAGGGATATGAAGCATGGGTGTCTCATTTGAAATCCCTTAAAGCAAGTCAAATTGAGTGGTCCATAGGATGCTCCCGAAGATGGTGGCTATATACATGACTGCAACCAAAGGTTACTCGAGGATAATGAGTGTAAGGAGTATTCAGCCATATGCACCGCAGAGGGTCTTGAGACAATTGGGAAGGTATCAGATTGTGCCCGAAGACAAAGATATGAGTACTCAAGTCATAGAGTTGCATCCAGAAGCCGCATTGCCCGAGGCTTTAGTTCAACAGGATTGGAATAGCTGCCAGTATCTTAAAAATGGCACCCAGGTACCAGATATCGCAAAAGGGGAAGTGGATCTAAATTATGCTGCATTATTTGAGAAGAGGTCCTGTGTGAACACCGAGCCAGAACCCGAACCTGAGAGACCTGCCAAAAGACCTTATGTTCAGGCTTTTGATGATAAAATCCAAGAAAGAATAGCATGGAGAGAAAAGGAAAAGGCGTATCAAGCTGAGATTTATGCCTTGAAAGAAAAGCTGAGAAACATGGATTTAACAATGATCTCTAGGCTCAGGAAGCCGAAGGCGAGAAAGAAGATTGATCCAAGAGAATGAAGCTCTCAAAGCCCAGGTGCGGAAAATGAAAATAGCAATTGACATCCCGGGGAGGAGTAGAAAAGACGAAAAGCTCATATACAATCTTACCCAGAAAGCACATGATTTCGAGGATGACTTACAGAAAGCTAAAGTGGAGTTACCAAATGCTCGGGCCAAGATAGATAAGGATGCAAAGGAACGAGCCAGTTTTATCCGTCAGCTGAAGGAGAGATATGACAATGGGATGGTAAGTATGAAGAAAAAGGTCAAGATGATTCGAAGCCGAAAAGGAGCATTGTTATTCTTTGATAGCATGGTTGGAAAGGGATCTACAGCAATTTCAAACACAGAACCATGCAGCTGAACAAACTTTGGAATCTAGAACCAGGCAAATTGGAGATTTATTACAAGATAAGGGTAGGATCCGTGAAAGGGTCACGACGATTGCAGAGTACATTGTGGTAAAATGCCAGATATGTGAAGACATGACCTAGACTACTTTCTTAGCGACAGTCATGACGTTTTTCCAGCAGGTAATGAGAGATTTGGAAAGGCTCCAGGTGGATCTTGCAGACGAGCCCGCGACAAATCCAAACAACACCTCGAGAGCTCCAGGAGTATTCAAGGCTTTAATGTATCTGTGATTTTTATTTGTGTCAGTACTTTCATTTTGAGTATGTTAAGTCGTTTTAGAGTCTGTTAGGTCTTTTGAGTTGATCTTTTTCTAAGTCTGTTAGTTTATTTCGAGTCTGTGAGTCTTGAGTCTGTTAGTCAAGTGTTTGTTTTTATAAAATTGAAAATTCCAAAAATATTTTGTTATTTATTTCATATCCCTGAGAACTACGCTTAGTCTGATTCATGCAGGTCATGATACGTAGGTAATCTATATAGGATTCGACCGTAACCAAATAAAAAGAGAGAAGAGAAAAAAGAGGAAAAATTAGAAAGAAAAGCAAGGGAAAAGAGGGAAAAGCAAGAAACAAACAATGGAAAAACAAGAGGGAAGAGTGAGAGGGTAAAACAAAGAAAGGCATGACAAATAAAGAAAAAGGAAAGCCGGGATGACGCGTGCAACCAAGTAAAGGCATAGTATAAATGGTTAACTGCTTAGGTGCATTCATTCCCAAAATGTGCGGTTACCTATCTATTAATGCTCTAATCGCTAACAAAGTTGTTGTTGATAATGAGTCTAGGAAGGTGGTTAGTTGACTGGCATTCTGGCAACCCATTCCTACAACACCCGGTCTAAGAACACGTCGAACATTTTCAACCAAGAATTAGAGGCAAGCACCGTCGACCCGTCAAGAGAGGAGGAAGAATTGGATGTTAATACAATGAAGGAGGAGATGCATAGGCTAAAGTAGCAAATGGCCGAGATGTACCGAGCCTGGTCAAAGGGACACCCACCACCGGCTTATCCTGCTAACCCTGCTTACATCCCACCGTTGGCTCATCCTCAGGAGCCTCCTACTATGAACTGATCTCCGGCCTTTCCTACTTACCAACAATGCTACGGAGCTGCCTCCCAAACACCACCACCTCCACCACCCAAACAAATCTCATACCCTCATCTGCCAGTCACCCCTATGTTTGTGGCACCTCCACCTGCCGCATTACACAGATCCTCTAGTGAAACTTTGTTCCAAACCCATGATAACCAATATTACCTGCCAGAACCTACCTTCAAAGTGCCAGAACCATGTTCTTACACCCCTCGCTTTGATCTCTCGGATGAAACTGAGAAGCCTCCCAAGAACCCTGAGCGGGAGGAGTTGATTTGAAAGGGTCCAAAGTCTATTTGATGAAGTGAACACAGTAAAAATTCGGGAAGGTTCTGGTGATGAAGAAGTGCATTTTGTCAGGCCTAATGTAAAGATCAACAATTGGAAAGCTACTCCTCTTCCTATTCGGAGGGAGTTTTGGTAGTGGGTTTTGATTTTCTTTTAGTTGTCTGGATTATTCCAGGGTTGTGATTCAGGTTCTACGTTCCGTCCGTTTGAATGTGTTAAACCTTTTTATCTTCAATCTCAGTGAAATGCAATTTCCCTTCTTCTTCATTCCTGATATTTTCATTTTTGTTTTTCTTTTCTTTCTTGTACAGTTCTTTCTATGCTGGTCTCAATGACATGACATGCATGAGGAATCTTTGGCCCAGTCTTAAAAACCGGCCTAATTCAGAAGTAATAATACAAGAAATTGAGTGTGATGATGAATTAGAACATGACGATGATGAGTGGGTCAAAACCGGCCTAGAGCAATTGAGTTTGATCGATGAGAAAAGATTGGCAGCAGGATGTCATGGTCAATTGTATCAACAAGTAATGGCGAGAGCATATAACAAAAAAGTGCGTCCACGGAAGTTCGAAGTAGGATAATTAGTGTTGAGACGTATCTTGCCTCATCAGGCTGAAGCAAAAGGAAAGTTCGCCCCAAAATTGCAGGGACCATTTGTTGTAACTAGAGTGTTGTCCAATGGTGCGTTATATTTGACAGATGTGAAAGGAAAATGTGTAGAAATGGCTATCAACTCCGATGTAGTCAAGAGATACTATGTATGATTCCTTTGTCTAATTGTACTTGTTTGTATTTGGCATATTCTCAAGGTTGGAATGACGAAGTCATTTTGTTCTCCTACCTAAACACTTTATCCTTTGCTACCCCTTTGAGCCTTAGTTATCTTCTTTCATACCCCTCTTTTGGAATCAACAACAAAGTTCGTAAACACAAGCATGGAAAGTAAATGAAGGAAAAAGAGAAAGAAAACAATGAAAAGAGAGAGAAGAAAAGGAAAAGGAAAAGAAAAGTGAAAGAGAAGAAAAGAAAAAAAAGGGAAAAGAAAAAACAACAAAAAAAAGAAGAAAAGAAAAAAGGAAAAAAAAGAAAAAAAAAAAAAAAAAAAAAAAAAAAAAAAAAAAAAAAAAACCAANACAGCAAAAGTAGTCTCCTGAACTACGTTTGACTTGATCCCGAAAGGGTATGTAGGCAGCCTCTCTCTGAGGTTCAGTCACACCGAAATAAAAGTTCAAAAGTCCCCAAGGAAGAAACTAGGGCAGAAGTTGTGGTTGTGCAAGAGATTTGATTCTGAAAGTTGTAGTTTTGAACCCACGTCGAATTGTTTTTAAGCCTTTGATACCCTTTCTTTCTAACCTCGTCCAAAAGCCTGCATTACGGTCCAAAGAAAGACCTTCTGATCAGTCTTCAGGGAATGCCAAGTCGAGCAAGAAGAGGTGATTTATGCTAGGGACAACACTCTGGTCCAAGCAGAAAAATGATGAAAATGAGAGAGTCTTATAGGTAAAAACCCTCACGGACACCGTAAGGCGAAGTGAGTTGAGAGAAATCAAAAATGAGAGAGTCTTATTGATGAAAACCCTCACGGGCACCATAAGGCGAAGTAAGTTGAGAGAAATTAAAATGAGAGAGTCTTATTGGTGAAAACCCATGTGGGCACCTTAAGGCGAAAGTGAGTCTTTCGATGGACAAATGAGATAGGCCTTTGGGTGAAAGTCATTCAGGACACTGTAGGATGAACAAGGTTAGGGTCTGTTTAAGGGAAATTAGGTTATGGAATTCTGGGGCAACAAAGCGTGGCAATTGAAGGTTGATTGGTTGGACAGATTGGGCCGATTAGTCCAAAATGCATGGCATGATCAATGGTACCAGTTGTTCCACTCAGATAAGTCTCTTTTCTTTTCCTTCCTTTTTATAAATCGTCCGGTTTTGGATTCTCTTTATCCTTTACTCTCAAGGTTATTGCATTTCTTTCTTTTTGAGGTTTGCTCTTTAAGATGTTTCAATGTCGGTCTTGTTCGAAACAAAGAAGAAAGGATGTCAAGGCTCACTACCAATTTCCCAATTGCAAAGCATAATAGGGCCAGAATGTACCAAAGATGGCATGATGCAAAGTAAGATACAAAGAGTCACCGGAAGTTTCATCGGTGGTTTGATTGGGTAGTTTTATAGGGGATGCAAAGTTTCAAATAAAAAGGGTTAGAGAGGTAGAAGCAACAATCTGGGTATGAAACAAGCAGGTCATCAAAGGTCGTGGGGGCCGAAAGTCAGTCAGAAAGGCAAATGGTTTAGGGCCAGTTCAAGAAGCAAGGCAAGGCAAGACACAGCGGCGGAGACGTCTTCAGCAAGAATGCCATCAACTAACCACCATTTTTAAACTGACAAGATTTTTCTTTGATTGAAACAGGGGCAGAAAGTTTTTGTTGGTTTCGGAGAAACCCTCCTTAGTGAAAAAGCAAGCACCAAAACAGGTTTGACCATAAACTCTCAGGACCCTCTTGGAAAATGGGACTTAGTTTAAATTTCAAAACAATCATGAATAGCATAATTTGGCATGAATGTAAGTTGGTTTCAAAGTTTACATATTTAAGATAGGATTCAATTAGGGGTGTTTAAGACCCTCTTGGATAATGGGACGTAGTTTTAAGGTCTGCTTAGATAACAAGATATAGTGGAAGTCGTACCTTTAAAAGATATAGCTTTGATGTAAAATTGTTGTTTTGTTAAGAGTTGTCATGACCTACCTGGATAATAAGACCCAACTTTCAAATTTTTAGTAATATTTGGCAATATGATTTAGTTCTACACTCACATCTGTGCCCAGCCACCAAACTGGGGCAGAAAATTTTCTTTGTTTTGTCTATTTTCATTGAAATCAGGCGCCCACCTGGAGAACAAGGGAATACATTTCAAGTTCAGCAATCAGGCGCCCAACTGGAGAATAAGGGAATAAATTTCTAGTTTCAGCAATCAGGTGCCCACCTGGAGAACAAGGGAATACATTTCAAGTTCAGCAATCAGGCGCCCACCTGGAGAACAAGGGAATACATTTCAAGTTCAGCAATCAGGCGCCCACCTGGAGAACAAGGGAATACATTTCAAGTTCAACAATCAGGCGTCCACCTGGTGAACAAGGGAATACATTTCAAGTTCAGTAGTCAGGTGCCCACCTGGAGAACAAGGGAAGTACAATTTAGGATTTTAGCTTTCAAATTTCTAGTAATATTTGGTAACATGATACACCCAGCCAACAAACTGGGGCAGAAAATTTTTCTTTGTTTTGTCTATTTTTGTTGAAATCAGTAGCCCGCCTGGAGAATAGAGGCATTTATTTCAAGTTTTAGCAATCAGGAGCCCGCCTGGAGTACAGAAGCACTTATTTTAAGTTTTAGCAATCAGGAGCCCGCCTGTAGAACATAGGAATTTATTTCAAGTTTTAGTAATCAGGAGCCCGCCTGGAGAACAGAGGCATTTATTTTAAATTTTAGCAATCAGGAGCCCGCCTGGAGAACAGAGACATTTATTTCAAGTTTTAGCAATCAGGAGCCCGCCAGGAGAACAGAGGCATTTATTTCAAGTTTAGCAATCAGGAGCCCGCCTAGAGAACAAAGGCATTTATTTCAAGTTTTAGCAATCAGGAGCCGGTTTGGAGAACAGAGGCATTTATTTCAAGTTTTAGCAATCAGGAGCCCGCCTGGAGAACAAAGGTATTTATTTCAAGTTTTAGCAATCAGGAGCCCGCCTGGAGAACAGAGGCATTTATTTAAATTTAGCAATCAGGAGCCCGCCTGGAGAACAGAGGCATTTATTTCAAGTTTTAGCAATCAGGAGCCCGCCTGGAGAACAGAGGCATTTATTTCAAGTTTTAGCAATCAGGAGCCCGCCTGGAGAACATAAGCATATATTTCAAGTTTTAGCAATCAGGAGCCCGCCTGGAGAACAAGGGCATTTATTTCAAGTTTTAGCAATCAGGAGCCCGCCTGGAAAACAGGGGCATTTATTTCAAGTTTTAGCAATCAGGAGGCCGCCTGGAGAACAGGGGCATATATTTCAAGTTTTAGCAGTCAGGAGCCCACCTGGAGAACAGGGGCATATATTTCAAGCTTTAGCAGTTAGGAGCCCGTCTAGAGAATAGAGGCATATATTTCAAGTTTTAGCAGTTAGGAGCCGGCCTGGAGAACAGAGGCATACATTTCAAGTTTCAGCAGTCAAGCATCACTCAGAGAGATGGTAAGACATCTCAGATCACAGTTCAAGGCAACAACAAAAGAATTCCACCAGGAGAATACAAGTTAACAAGGCAACAAGAACTGCAAGATCAAGTTTGAAGACATAGATAGGACTTACGTAATTCACAGATCATAGCTTAGTCTAGCTTCTTTTAATTTTTGACACAGTGTAATAAGAGGGTTCAGTAAGCAGTAGCGGCAGCAATAACAACAGTGAAACCACAGCTTCATGGTAGTCCCAGCTACCAGACTTTCCCGAACTACACTGACCTGATTTCTTTTTAGCCAAGGATATGTAGGCAACCTCAGAAGAAGGGTGCGGTCAAACTTTTCAAAAATGCTTCACACGGAGTACTCCAACGGGCAAAAATCGCTCGTATTTGCTCACTTATCTTTGCACGAAAACTTTTTGTGTTTCCGAGCAAAGAGGGGGCAGGTGTGAGCACGTAATTTTTGCCCTATATGAATTAATCCCAGAAATTCAGAAAAATAATTTTTCTTTATTATTTTTTATTTTGTTAATTTTGTGTGGCATTTTTTGTTAATTGTTTGTATTTATTTGTGCATTTTTAATTCATAAAAAATACAAAAATATATGCATTACATTTTAGGGTTTAATTTTGCATATTTTTGGAATTTATTGGTAATTAGGAGTTTACAAAATACAAAATCACAAAAAATAGTTTACTTTTGTTTTAATTTTAATTTTGGAATCTTAGTAGTTTTTCTTTTATATTAAATTAGTTTGTGCTAATTGTCATATATAGTTTCAATTAATGTTGTTTAGGAGTTCTTTTAGATTTATTTTAGTTTTTTTAAAATAAAAGAAATTAGATTATTTGTTTTTTTTTTAAATTAACAAGAGAAGTGAGAATTTAAACTTGGGCTGTTCTTAAATTGCATTCTTCAGGCCCAAGGTCCACACCCCTCAAACCCACCGCCCCATCCCAAAACCATTCACCCCAACCCGGCTTGCCCCATCCATAAACAAAACAACGCCGTTTGGATTAAAGCAATCCTAGCCGTCTAGGTTTGCTTGATCCAACGGCTGGGAAGTATGGGTATGGATGATATATAATTGTCCTAACCTCACCTACCCCCCCCCAAGCCGTCTCCCTCACCAACCTTAACCCATTCAGAGACCCGCCTTCAACCGTCCGTCGTCGGTCGAAAATCACCTCCGCGGGCGGCGATTCTCCAATACCTACCAAAAATACACACTGAACTCCACCTCGATCTCCTCTTTCCAAACCCCCAAACCTCATCCCTCAAATCATAGCCGATCTTGTTGAATAACCTAAACCCTAGGCGGCGCCTCCAAACCTCCTCAAAATGACACCCCACACTCCCCTCACTTCCCTCTTCCCAAACCCCTAATTATTTTCTTTCAAATCCCTCCCCACCTCCTCAAATTTTAAATCTAAGAGGGAAGAACCCTAGAAATTCAAGGAGTCGTTTCTACCTCAATTTCTTGAATCCAAGAGTCGATTCGAGGCCTAAAATAATGCTTCCGTTTGTTCTTGGCAAAGAACAAATGCCTAGCATCATTTTGGGACTCGAATCAAAGTCCAGTACCCGTTCATTTCACATAGGTAAGTTCTCTTTTCATTTGCTATTCTTTGTTTTAGAATTAATTTTTTGTTAATCCATTCTTCATTATGTTATAGTTCTTTAATTTTATTTTCTGGGTAGTTTAGTTTTGATAGCTCGATTAGTATTTCTGCCTATTCTTGGATTGCCATTACTTGCCAGTGTTTGATTTTCTCTTTTCATACAATTTTAATTTTAGTCTTGGTCATTTCTTAGTTTTTGTTGAATAATAATAGTTTTAAGTCTGTAGTTCAGTAGTTAATTTAAATTTGGTTTTAGCTGATTGATTTTCAGAAGTGATTGTGTAACCATGGTTAGTTTAGAAGGGTTAGTTTGGTTCAACTAGGATTGGTAATTTTAGAATGAACGAAAGAGTAGTATGGGTAGTTTACATAAGGAATCTTTTAGTAACAGAAAATAGAACTCCCTAGGACCTTCTAGATGGGGTTTTGATCTGAAAATTCAATAAGTAGATGTAGTAACTTGGCCAACAAGCTAAGATTTTAGGGACTAAATAGTCTAAAAGTTAAAATAAAAGGGACTAAAAGGCAAAACAAAATCTGCAGGGGTTGCCCTAGTTGTGTGCCTATAAAAGGCATCATTTCTTGCCTTAGAAGGCAAGGTTTTAAGAGCTAGAAAATTCAGAAAAAGGCTGCTATTTTAGTAAGGTTTGAGAGGCTAAAATTTTCCAGAAACATAGAGAGTTGTAAAAATCCCTGCTCCATCTAAGTTCTAATATAAAAATCAGGAGAATACCCAAAAGATATCACTGTTCCATTGACTCCATTTTGATATTTCAACTTGCTAAAGCCTTCTGTATTCATTGGGTGTGATAAAATAGCTCGTATTTGGCTGTTGGTTAGAATCTAATAGTAGAGTCAACTCCTTTTCCATTAGTTGCTGTTTGGTTTCACTGAAAGTTGGTTGTTTCTGAGCTTTCCTGCTGTTGTTGCTGAGTTCACTGATCCCCATTTTCTCTTTGTTACCTCTTTTCTAGGTATTCTAACTCTCTAAGAGACAAATGTAAACATGAGAGCTGTGATTAGCAAGATTTTTTACGAATAAATGGTTGTTCCTATTTTCATCCTCAATGCCAATCATTTGTTCATGATTTCCTGAAATCATATAGGGTAGAGTAACTATATTTTTAGCTTGAATTATTCATCTTAGCATAATTGCCACATTTGGAGATTCATGTTATATTTTTAAGATTGGATAGTGTAACAGGATATTTGACTGCTTTGTGTATGGACTGTTAATTAATCTATTCACATATCTGTAAAGCATGCCCTAGATTATGTGATTTTTGTATTAGGAAATGAACCAATCTGATTGTTACTATAGTTGGTATAGATCTGCTAATTTTTAGTTAAAAATGTATTTATGTAAGCATGAGGTTGGTCTGTTTGGATGTGCAGAATTTTGAAACAAAATAGAATCAAAAGTGTGTGAACTCTTGTGACACAGGTTTTATAGTTAAATTAAGTGACGTTTTTCTATTTGTTCATCATGTTATTCTTTGAAGTCCCATCTACTGTTTATAAGGGTTTAGCCTTGGTTTAAGTGAAGTTAAATTTTCTTGTTTGTTTTGCATAACTGGTACTTAACTTAATATAAATTGTGATAAATCAATGAGTGTTTGAATGTATAATCAAGTTATTCGCTTGTCATTCTTTGTTAAAAAATTATAAAAATTTGGGAGTTAAACAGAAGTGCCTGAACGGAACTTGAATTTTTATTTATTTAAGTGGGTCTTACGCTATTTTGGTTTATTGCAAATAAGAATTAGGTGCTCAAAATGGTACTATAAAAGAGGTTCGATCTTGGGTATTATCTTGTTGGGATGACTTCACGCCCATTTTCCAGCTCAGATCTCACGCATGTGCAACCAATGTCAGTAGCGTTGTATTTTTGGCACTAGACACCACTTTCAGGCCCAAATATAGAATGTGGGTTGTGTGTTGGGGTCAAGTTGATTCGAGCTTCAACTTCGGATAATTACAATTGCAGGAGTTTTCTTTTTAATTAATTTGTCGTTCCTTGATTAGCAAGCCGCAATTAGATAATTCACGATGCGAGGCTCTCGTTTTAGTCTTCTAATCTAGATACGAAATTGAGTAATAATCGTAGCCAACCTTTAGGTCCGTTTAAAAAATACGATTGTGGTTGAGTATACGTTCGCGTAACATGAACATAATCCTAAAATTAATTCGGAGTATGCGTTCGCGCAACTTCGCTCAATCCTTTCTTAATAATAAAATAGGTAACAAGCTTTTAATTATTTTAGTTTACATAAGTTTATTAAAATCACATATGGCCTTCTAGTAATTTCGTAGGCTAGATATAAAAAATTTAATAATAATAACTAAATATTTCGTAGCATATCCTTTAGGGCCGTTTAAAACACAAGTTTGATTGCGTATACATCTGCGAAATACAATTACAATTCTAAAAACAAAACCGGAGTATGCGTTCGCGCAACTTTGGCCCAAACTTTTCTAATAATAATTAAGCGTTATTAATTGTAGACACGTTCGCGTGACCTAATTTTTGACGCACCAAGCGGGCGGGTATACATACGCGTAACCCGTTTTAAGATAATTTTCTAATTAAAAGCGGTGAAAGAAACAAATGCACATAGGTTTAAAATCAGTAATTAAATAATTCAATAAGCCAAGTATGATCAAAGCAACCGTGCTAGAACCACGGAACTCGGGAGTGCCTAACACCTTCTCCCGGATTAACAGAATTCCTTACCCGAATTTCTGATTCGCAGACTATATTACAGAGCCAGTCTTTTCCTCGATTCGGGATTTGAACAGGTGACTTGAGACACCATAAATCTCCCAAGTGGTGACTCTGATCTTTTAATATAATGAATCCCGTTTCGATTGTCACTTCAAGTTGGAAATAACTCCCTATTTATTATACCCTTCCGGGGGTGTAGTAGAGAAAAATAAGGTGTGAATCCGAAGAATATATCACCAATATCTCACTAAGCTTGTACGGATCATAGAGTGTTATGATCCCCATTTTATGGGAACTGCCATGACCGACGGAAAACATTCCATCACTATCACCGTTGTCGCTCCCAATTAAACTCTTTTTCCTCTTGAAAAATGAAGTAGAGAATTCCTCTATAATCTTTCTTTTATCTACTTAGGAAATGTTAACTTCCTGCCTAAACTATCTCTATTTGAAACACATGCCATTGCAGTCTCAACATCATTGTCGCTAATGAGAACAACAATTGATCAAAAGACACATTCTGTCAGCTACTGTATCCAAGTTATTCTCTGTATCCAAGTTTATCCCGAGTAATAGTACCACGAGAATAATCACCAAAGCCACCGGACAGCTTTATGAAGCAAGATGAGTTATTCAATGAAACTTGTATTGTAAAGAAGAAGAAAGAGACTGATTCGAGCCTCGACTATACATGTAAGTTTTTTACTTTTCATTAAGTATTTTGATTTACTTTTATATAAATTTTGAAATATTAATTCAATATAATTTTTCTTATAGATTCACTTCACAGCTGATGTGGGGGAATTCATACGCAGTCAGCCACCAAATGAGTCGGCCGAGGCAATCCAACTTTCAAACGAGGATGCTAAAAGAACTACTTTAAATACTTTGAACTAGACAATAGAACTAGTTTTCGAATGAGCTTGTAATAAACGTTAACTTAGTTTTGTTAGCTTAATGTTTTAGTTTTATTGATCTTTATATTTTGTTGCTTTTTAGTGTTGTTGTTGTTGGCATAAAATGCCTGTTAAAGATATTTGGTATAAGCTGGCAGGTGGTGTAGAAGCCAAAACAGGCAGTTTCTGCCAAAAATATACCAAAAAAAGCGACCAACTTTGGTCTCCAGTTGGTCGCTTTTCACTTTAAAAAAACTATTTTCTGGGCAATAGCGACCGGTCTTGGTCGCCATTCTATTTAAAAAAAACAATTTCGGGTAACATTGCGAGCAACGTTGGTCGCTTAAAGTTTAAAAAAACATTAATTCTTGCCATTGGCGATCAATTTTGATCACCAGTTAAATAAAAAATTATAAATTTTTTAGATATAGCGACCAAAGTTGGTCGCTTCTTATGATTAACAATAAATAAAAATAAAATGTGATTTACAGCTGGAGACTAACTTTGGTCGCAAAAATTAATATTTAAATATTCTAGCGACCAAAGTTGGTCGCTATTTTGTTTACCGGAAAATTTGGTCCTTTTAACTGAGGGACCAAAATTGGTCGCCAATTAGCGACCAACTTTGGTCCCTAAGGTAAAGGGACCAGCTTAATATGGACCAGGCACGTTTGGTCGCTTTTTGGCCAATAAGCGACCAACATTGGTCGCTTTTCCTGGTTGTTTTTTTCCGAATTTCTAGTAGTGTAAAATCAAATTTTAGTGCGGTACTTTCTATTTTTTTTAATTAATATACCTAGCAAGTAAAAATAACAGAAAAATTCTGAAAAAAAATAGTACAAAGCTAGAACAATGGAACCTGATTGTAGATGTTGATAATTCACTGCTTAATATAAGGTAATAGTCTTGATTTTATTACCTATTTTTCCTCACAAGTCAAGTCAGTTATAAACCCAGAAATTCTCTTCCCCCCTTTAACAAAATTTTATACTATTTTTTTTAATCTTATTTAAATATTTTTTTATGTATATAACAAAGTATACGTACCAAGTCTAACTATTGAGAAATGGCCCCTCAAAATTTGTGGGACGGCCTAAAGCACTTGCCTTAGCCCACCCCTCAACCCCCACTCCCTCCCTCTTCTCAGGGGCGGCTCTAAAGGCTTGGAGGGTGAGGCCATTGCCTTAGGCCCCCAAAATTTGAAGGCCCCAAATTTACTTTAAACTCTTATTATTAATGTATATAATTTATATAAATAATTATTATAAAGAAAAGTGTTATATTATATTTTTTTGTTATTTGATTAAGGTTATTTATATCAATAATTTCATAAATTATTAGTAATTTTTTCACTCATTAATTAGTATATTTGCTTCACTCTTTATTTTTTAATCTTTTTATATAGGAATTAAGTTATATATATTAACAACATAATGAATTTTATTTACAATCTTCTTTGAAACTGCATGAATACAAAAGCATTCATACAACGATTTTCTTTTAGTGTAATTCAGCATATTATAGGAGTATTAGGTTATTTATAATTTATTTTGGATATTCACCAATAAGTGCGAATGAACTAAAATTATCATGTAAATTGATCAAAAGTAAATATTTTTAACACCGTCAATGCTCAAAACTTAAGCTATTACGTTATGCACATTTATTTCTTTTTCTTGATTGTGATGAAAGCCAAATCAAAATTTTAACTTTGAGTTCTGGACCTCAACATTCGATAATCCACCACATTATTCTTTCTGGACCTCAACATTTGTCTGAATGATTAATTTATTATTTAGAAAGTAAATTTTATTGTTAGTGTAAATTTTTTATAAAATAAACTTAAGGGCCTCTCAATATGGTTTCGCCTTAGGCCACAAGATCTGTAGAGCCGCCCCTGCCTCTTCTTCTCTTTATATCTCACTCGTTTATCCATGTTTTCTCTCACAACACATGCATACAGCCTTCCCCCTTCGAAGGTTGAAGTTTTTGTAAATATCAATAATATTTTCTACGTGAAAAGAATTCGGAAACCATCAAGCTTTAAAGTATATATGAGAGTTTGAAAGGCCAGAAAGCTTGAATTCCTTTTTGATCTGTACAGTATTTTCAGCTCAAGCCGAAATAGGAAAAGCTGCAGACTTTTGACAAGACCACGCTCATTCTCGCTTATGTTATTAAGATTCAATTATCTTTTGGTAACCATAAGTATAACACGTTGAATTAGTGGCTAATCCAATCACAAGTTTACGGGTTTGGCAGAGTTTAGTGCTTCGATCCTTTTTATATGTATATGTGCGAAAAACAATTGTAGACCCTCAATTCAAAAGTCACAACGTCTAAATTCTAGATTCTGCCACTGCAGTTCATGAGTATGTCTCAGCAACCTCATCTAGCAAACCCTAACATTCAAGTCAAAGAACATGTCAAGAATTCTCCGACGAACTTCTCTTATCATGATTCACCTGATTCTTTTTGGCTTTATAAAGATTCAGAACGTGATTGGTTTGATCAAAATGCATCCATGCAAAGGAAAAGCTCAATGAAGTTTGCATTTTCATGCAAGTCCAGGAAAAATTCCGAGGCACTTTTGTCTTACCATTCTTTCTCATCTTTAAGCCAAAAACAAAATACATCATTTTTTGCATTTCCAAAAACTCGAAAATCTTTCTCGGCTGATGGAAATCTCCGGGTCAACAAGGTGGCGAAATCAAAATTCCGTTTCACTAGAAGCCGGTCTGAACCGGTAAGAAAGATGATGATGCGAGTGACTGAACCGGGTTCTCCAAAAGTGACCTGCACCGGAAGGATCCGTCGGTCGAAATCAAAGAAAGACAAGGCAATAAGAACCGGGTTCTGGAAAAAGGTGAGGGCTGCATTGAACATCCGGTCTGGAACAAAAGGAGTGGATAGTGTACAGACCGCTGAACCGGCCGCTTCGCCGGTTCTGAAGAGATTGGCGACCCGTCAAAGGTCAGCGTCATAGTTTTCAATTCTTTACGTTTAAACTGAACTTTTCGTTGGGGTATGTTAAATGAAAAAGTTTTTTATACTATTATTTTTCTACGATAGAGATTATCTAAATGTTTGGAGAATTAAAAAAATAGGAGTTTCGCTTGTTATGCTACTAGCTGTTTTTTTTTTGGTTGTTACGAAAGATATTCTCAAAGTAGGTGAAAGATTATATATTGGCCGTACGTTGAATGATTGAGCTGGGGTTTGTCTATATTATGCAATCAAAAACTAAACAAGAAATTAGAGTTGATATAATCTCCATGTCTTTAATAAGAGATCTCAAGTTTAACATTCAGAGTAGGAAAAAAATATTGATAGAAAATGCTTTCTCTTTTAATAGATTTTACATTATATTCTTGTCGCCAAAAATTCATAACCCGGAAAAACCATCAAACCGGGTACTCATCTAATTTACACTGTCAGTTACAGCATCAGTCATCATATACCAATTTAATTTCCATATTAGGAAAGGTGGAAACAATTAGGGGCAAGAGTCAGCCTTATACTTATGGATTTTGCAGAATTCAGTAGCTTTGACTCAAATTTTATATTTGTGTTAAAAAATTTATTGAATATGTACGAAATAACATATTTAGAAGATAATAGAAGGTTATAGGGTCACTTCACTATGTCTAAAATGGTCTTTTTTCTCTTTGTCCCCTTAATTTTCTTCCTGTTTTCAGCTATGTTGGTATGTAAAATATTTTTCCGTAAATGTTTTTTCTGATATTATCATTAGCTTCTTTTATTCACTTGTTACAATCAGTATGTGAACAATATTATAAAGCATTACTACTTACCTCCATTATGACACTACTATCATATCTCACTCCATTCTTTTAAACTTTTTGGTCAACCAAACACCAAAAATGATTTGCATATGAATTAGTGCCAATATTAAAATGCACGATCAAGTCATGAAAAATGTGTAAGAGCAATCAAAACATAACCAAATTTCAACGCGATTTTGAATGCAATAACAAGCCACTGAAGGTGTTATTTAAATAGAAAACAACAGACTTAAAAAGGAAAAGAAGTATTTTATTAAGTCGAAAGAAGCTGCTTAAATATGCCAAAAATCCTAATTGAATAGCAGTAAAAAACTAAAATTGAAACTTCCAAATATGATGGAACTAATCCACCAATTTCTTTATGCCTAAAGACTAGGAAAATCACAACTGAAAAATCTTAAGACTAAGAAGTCTACAACTAATAATATCCAGAAAATATCTAAGTTATTCTTTGCAATTTAAAGGACACATGTAACGACCCGACCCGTCGTTACGGGGGCTACCGTCCCGTTTTTCCCGTTTTATGATTCTATATATTTCATTATTTGTGTTTGGAGAATTTGAAGTAATTCGGATAGAGTTCGGTTAGAAATGAGACAATAAGTCTCTTTATGAGAAGGTTAGTTTGGAAAAAATCAACCGAATGTTGACTTATGAGTTAGAAAGCTCGGAATGGATTTCCGATGATTCGACTAGTTTCGGGGGATGATTTGTGACTTAGGAGCGCAATCGAAATTGAATTTGGAGGTCCGGTGTAGAATTAGGCTTGAATTGGCTAAGGTTGGATTTTGGCGAATTCCGGATGGTAGGTGAGATTTTGATCCGAGGGTCGGAATGGAATTTCGAGAGTTGTTGTAGCTTCGTTAGGTGATTTGAGATATGTGTGCAAAATTTTAGGTTATTCGGAGGTGATTTGGTTGGGTTTTAGATTAAATGCAAGTTTCGGAAGTTTTAGTTTAACTTAGGCTTGAATCTGATGTAAATTTGGCGTTTTGAGAGTGCAACTAAGTTTGTATGATCATATGTAACATGTTAGTATGTTCGTATGCGGTCCCGAGGAGCTCGGGTGAGTTTCGGATAGGTTTGGGTTGCGTTGTGCTCGTTTTTCTTATGCTTCGACATCGTTTCTTCA
>MU690455.1:25963-43754 GCA_026770625.1 Nicotiana glauca
GAAGGGTGATGCCGTGCAACTATTAAATTTCTTATTTTGTGATAATTATTGTTGCGCTCTGTTTCTATTTAACTGATAAATTATGTATATCCAATTGAGCTCCCCATAGCATGTTCCCTCCCTTTCTATTTGTTTAGTTCAATATTTCTGTTGTTTTGTTGTACATATATATATTTTGAACTGCACAAGTTTATATGAGTGTCTGGTCCTAGCCTTGTCACTACTTCGCCGGGATAGGCCAGGCACTTACCAGCACATGGGGTCGGTTGTGTTGATGCTACACTCTGCGCTCTTTTTGCGCAGATACAGGTTTCGGACATCAACAATAGCAGTAGTGCAAGTGTTGGTACTTCGATCATCGAGACACCGAGGTAGCCTTGCAGGCGTCCGCAAGACCCGTTGTCTCCTCTATTTTTGCTTTCAGTCTGTTATCTCATGTATTCGAGACAGACAATTGTTATATTTCTTCCAGACATTTATATGTAGTCTATTCTTAGTGGTTCGTAAGTATGTGACACCAAATCTTGGGTAGAGGATATTGTTGAGCATTTCATATTTATTTCAGACTTATAAAATTAGACTTCCGCAGTTATTGTTGTTATTATTAATGATGCTATAAATTGAAAACATAGTGGTTTTACTAATGGAAACGGTAAGCAAGTTGGCTTGCCTAACTACCACGAGTAGGCACCATCACGATCCCGATGGTGGAAAATCCGGGTCGTGACAACACATCAGCAGCTTAGTCATCATGGCAACTCAGCGTCAAACTAACAGCTCATGAGGCATAATTCAACACTCCTCCTTGCATCAAGAGCTGTAAATCCCAAGTTTGGTTCTCAAGAACTCAAATCTGCTTGCTGTAAGAGCTTTTGTAAATATATCAGTCACTTGCTCTTCTGTTTTACAATACACCAGATTCACTTGACCATTCTTTTATACTTCTCTCAAAAAATACAGCTTCACATTATAATGTTTGGTCTTTCCATGAAATACTGGATTGTGTGAAATAGCAATAGCAGCTTCGTTGTCTACAAAAACTTCAGTGCTTTCTTCATTCTCCAGGCCTAGGTCACATAAGATTTTCTTTATCCACAAAGCTTGATTAGCAGCAGTTGTAGCAGCAATGTATTCTACCTCTGCAGCTGACTGAGCGACAGTCTCTTGCTTCTTCGAACACTAAGAAAAACAACCTGAGCCAAAACTAAAACAGTACCCTGAGGTACTTTTCATATCTTCAATAGAACCAGCCTAATCACTGTCAGAATATCCTTGAAGTTTGAAATTCTTACACTTGCTGAATCTAACTCCATAATCTATTGTACCTTTAACATACCTGAGCACTCTTTTTGCATCTTTCGCATGAATTTCACTTGGAGAGTTCAAAAATCCTGATAGTACATTTACATCATACAATATGGCTGGTCTTGTTGTTGTAAGATACATCAGACATCCTATCAAGCTTTTGTAGTTTCTTTCTAGTACGCATTCAGCACCATCCTCCTTCATCAACTTCTCCTTTTGATTCATAGGCGTGCTCATACTTTTGCAGTCTTCCATTCTAAATTTCTTTAGAATTTCCTTCGCATACTTTCTCTGACAAATGAATATCTAATCTTGGCTTTGTTTAATCTCCATTCCAAGAAAGAAAGCCATCTCTCCAAGATCTGTCATTTCAAAAACTTTCATCATCTCTCTTTTAAACCCTTCAACAAGCTCAACATTACTTCCTGTTACCAAAAGATCATCAACATATAGAGAAATAATCACAATGTCAGAGTTAGTATGTTTTATGTAAAGAGTTGATTCACTTAGGCTTTTTTGAAAACCTAAGGCAGAAAGATGATCATCAATTCTACTGTACCAAGCCCTTGGAGCTTGCTTTAATCCGTAGAGGGCCTTTTTTAGCAAGTAACTTTATCTTCCTGACCTTCCACAACAAATCCTTCTGGTTGCTCAACATAGATTTCTTCTTGCAAGAAACCATTCAAGAAAGTTGATTTGACATCTATTTGGTAGGTTCTCCAACCCTTTTGTGCTGCAATTGCCAAAAGGAGTCTGATTATGTCGAGTCTTGCCACAGGTGCAAATGTCTCTGAAAAATCTACACCAAAAACCTGAGCGTAGCCCTTCACCACAAGCCTAGTTTTGTGTTTATTCATGGAGCCATCTACATTTAGCTTAGTTTTGTAAACCCATTTAACTCCAATGATCTTTCTGTTTTGAGGTCTGTTAACCAGCTCCCAAGTGTCATTTTTCTCGATCATGGTCAGCTCCTCCTTCATTGCATCTATCCACTTCTTGTCTCTTTCAGCTTCGGCATATTCGGCAGGTTCAAAAACTGCGACATTGCATCTCTGATAAACGTCTGAAAGTGATCTGGTTTCTCTAACTGGAAAATCATCAATCCACTCTTCAAAATTATGCAACTCGGCTTCCATATCCTGCATGTCTCCTTCCCAACTCCATTGCTTTTGTTCAACAAATTCTACATCTCTGCTTAACACAACTTTTCCCGTGCATGGTTGAAAAATTCTGAAAGCTTTTGACACCAAACTATAGCCAATGAAAATTCCTGGTTCAGCTTTCTTATCAAGCTTATCCCTTTTCACTTGAGGTATGTAAGAAAAACATAAGCAACCAAAATTCTACATCTCTGCTTACCACAACTTTTCCCGTGCGTGGTTGAAAAATTTTGAAAGCTTTTGACACCAAACTATAGCCAATGAAAATTCCTGGTTCAGCTTTCTTATCAAGCTTATCCCTTTTCACTTGAGGTATGTAAGAAAAATATAAGCAACCAAAAACTTTAGTTCTTTAGGGAAGGTTTATACCCATGCCAAGCTTCAAAAGGTGTTTGACCATTCACTGCTTTTGTAGGCAGCCTATTCAACAGAAAAATAGCAGTATTGGCTGCCTCTGCCCAAAAACTTTTTGGAAGCCCTTTCTCGTGCAGCATACATCGTGCCATCTCCAATAGTCCTATTCTTCCTTTCGCTTACTCCGTTTTGCTGCCGAGTATACGGAGCAGTAAGTTGATGCTCTATTCCAGCTTCTTCAAGAAACTTTTTGAATTGATCTGAAGTGTACTCGATCCCATTATCGGACCTGAGCACCTGTATTTTGCAGCCATTTTGATTTTCTACCAAGGCTTTGAAAGTTGAGAAAAGTGCAGCAACTCCTGTTTTGAACTTTAAAAAGTAACACATCCTTGTTAGACCATCAATAAAAATGATATATTACCTGCTTCCATTCAAAGATGGATTTCTTAGAGGGCCTCCAATATCTGTATGAACTAGCTGCAGTTTTTGAGTTGCTCTCTAAGTTAATTTTGAGAAAGACAATCTTGTTTGCTTTCCAAATTGACATGCCTCGCAAATTGGAAGTTCTTCTTCAAGTGGAGGTAAACCTTTGACTAGCTCTTTTTTCTACATATACAAAAGAGTCATGTGGTGAAAATGGCCCAACCTTTTGTGCCAAATACACATGTTGGATACCAGACTTTGAAAAGCAGCTTGTTCCTCCTCCATTGGATCCAATGTGAAGCTTTTTCCCTTCATCTTCACTCTAACACTTCTTGATCTTTGACGTCTTTAATAAGACACTTTTGATTTTCAAAGATCACCTTAAAACCCTTTTGTAATAGTTGTCCAGCACTTAATAAATTTTGATCAATTTCAGGCACATAAAGAACACCAGAGATAGTTTTAGTACCTGAGTAGGTTTCAAAAGCCACTGTTCCTTTTCCTTTTACAGCAATATAGTCACCATTGCCTATCTTGACTTTTGATGTTGCAGATCTATCAAGCTCCCTGAAGAGTGTGTCATCATTTGTCATGTGGTTAGTGCAACCACTATCGATCAACCAACTGTCGCTGGAACTGCTGCCCATTAACAAGTTGCGACAAATAACTGCTCTTCTTCTTGCTGATTTGCAACCTGAGCTTCAGTTTCTTGGTGATTATCTTTGGACTTGCAAATTATTTCAGCATGCCCCAACTTGTTGCAATTTCTATATCTCATATCCGGCTTTCTCCAACATTTGAAGTGAGGATGATTCTTCCTTCCACAATGCTGACATGAAGGGAACTTATCTCCTTTGTTACTACTAGAGTTGTTGCTGCCTCCACCATTATTAGCAGCAACTTGATTGTTTCCATCATGGTTCTTCTTTCCTTTTCCTTTCTTGTATCTGCTTCCGGCATTACTTTGCAACTTTGCCTGTAATGCACCTTCTACTATCCCTTCTTCTCTCATTAACCTTCTCTACTCTTGTGTCTGCAATGCATTTAGTACTTCTGCCAAAGTTATCTGTGACAGATCCTTAGTGTTTTCTAAGGAAGAAATTGTGGGTTCAAACTTCTTGGACAATGTTACAAGAATATTTTCAACAACTCTGCTATCAGGAAGATTCTTACCCAACATTCTTACCTTATTCACAATGCTAAGAAGTCTGTCCGAGTATTCTTTGATAGTTTCGGATTCCTTCATTCTTTGCATCTCAAATTCTCTGATGAGATTCATCACTTTCATGCCTTTGATTCTCTCATCTCCTTAGTATTCTTCTTTAAGAAAAGCCCAAATTACTTTTGTTGATTCTAGCGCCATGACTCGGAAAACAAAAGTTGGTGAGATTGCAGCATATAAGCAAGATTTTGCCTTGAACTTCCTTGTCCTTTTTTCCTTGTAAAGTTTGATCTGAGCCATTTTTGGATTGCCAGGTAAAGCAGGAATGTCGTAACCCTCCTCTACTGCATCCCAGAGATCACATGCCTCCATGTGAGTTTTCATCTTGATTGCCCATACATGGTAATTCTCTCCATAAAACACTGGCGGCGGAATTGCAAAAGAACTAGTAGAGTTTTCAGATTCCATTTGTTATGATGGCTTTTCAGGGAAGTTGGTTGGCTTTTTGTTTCTCACTCAAACAACACTCACAAGTTACTCACATGTCCCTTAAGAAAAAGGGCTCTGATACCAATTTGAAGGTGTTATTCAAATAGAAAATAACAGACTTAAAGAGGAAAAGAAGATGTATTTTATTAAGCTGAAAGAAGCTGCTTAAATACACCAGAAATCCTAACTGAATCGCAGTAAAAACTGAACCTGAAACTTCCTAATATGATGGAACTAATCTACCAACAGCTTCATGCCTAAAAACTAGGAAAATCACAACTGAAAAATCTTAAGACTAGGAAGTCTACAACTAATAATATCCAGAAAATATCTAAGTTATTCTCTGCAATTTAAAAGACACATCAACAACTTAGTCATCATGCTAACTCAGCGTCAAACTAACAGCTCATGAGGCATAATTCAATAACCACCCTTTGAGTGGAGATGACAGCATAAAGGGGTTAGGCCCTTTGCTGTTTTTGAAAAGAAATGAGTCAAAGTTTAAGTAGAGTACACAACGTTGAAATTGAAAAAGAATAGTTAAAGTTGAGTTGAGTTTTATGTACAACGTGAATTTCACCACCAAATTTTTATTATTACTATTATTTCACTTGAAATACTACTTAAACACGTCCTTATTATTTCATTGCTATTTCAATTACGGATAGGCAAACCGGTATTAGCGAATATTGAAATACTCTCTCTGTTTACTTTATGTGATAATGTTATTATTTGGGAGTTACATACGACTTTTTACCACTTTTTTTTGAAAATATTTTTTTAAATATTCTGAATTATTAACTATTACTCCCTCCGTTTCAATTTATGTAAATTTGTTTGACTGGACACGGAGTTTAAGAAAAAATGAATACTCTTAGAATTTGTGGTCCTAAACAAGTCAAAAAGGGATCCACGGTATTTGTGTGATAATAAAAGCTTTCTCATTAAGGGTAGAGTTAGAAGTTTAAGCTAAATTGTTTCCAAATTTAGAAAGGGTATTCTTTTTGGAACGGACCAAAAAGGAAATAGGTTCACATAACTGGAACTATACGGAATATATATGACTTATAATATTTTATATATAGTTTTTAAATATGTAAATTTTGTTTTTAAGAAATTAAAAACTTTAATATCCAAATTCACACCGAAAATTAGTGAATTTAACCTCGTACTCGGAAAAGGTTCACATAAACTATAATGCAGGGAATATGATCATGGACTGATTCCATGCAACCCTAAATCCAAAACCAACATTTAGAGGGGGATTTGCATTTATACCCGCTTTTTGGGTCTCCTTTTAACTTATACCCGCTTTTTGGGTCACCTTTTAACTTATACTCGCTTTTTGGGTCACCTTTTAACTTATATCTGCTTTGCAAAAAAAATTGCAAGCGTACCCACTTTTCGCAACTTCAGACATGGGGTGTGAAGTAGCAAAAATTTATGTCTGAAGTTTGAACTTCAAAATGTTTTACCTGAAGTATAGCAAAACTCTCAGATGTTTTTGCCTAAAGTTTGGCCTGACTTGCAAAGGCAATCACGCAAACTTCAATTCATAAGCAAGGGCAAACTTCAGTTCAATTATGTATGTGTGAAGTTTGAACTTCAGAATTTTTTGCCTGAAGTTTGGCCTGACTTGCAAAGACAATCACGCAAACCTCAGTTTATAAGCAAGGGCAAACTAAGTTCAATTATGTACTTTAGATATTTTTCTATGAACTTCAGTCATTTTGATATAAACTTCAGATACTTTGATATATACTTAACATATTTGGTGATTAACTTTAGATATTTGGATAAGATTGTCAAACATATAGGTATATACTTCAAATACTAAATAAACTTCAGACATTTGAGTCTGAAGTTAGGCGTTGCTATTGGCGAACACATAGATTAGGAGGAAGAAGAGTAGGCGTCTGAAGTTGTTAAAATTAAGGTATAGGTTAAATAATTTTAAAAATATGGGTATAGGTTAAATGGGGCGACCAAATAGGGTATCGTACAATTTTTACATATTTGGATTTCACAAACAAGCCCAAATCTTGTTTTCTTTAACCTAATTAATTCTCGAGTTCTTTCTGTTTATTCTGTTCCTCATTTTGCTTTTAAATGAGCAAAATGTTAGGCCAGAAAGAGCCCTAATGTATAAGCCCTTCAGGGGCAAGGACATAAGAACAATCTTGAGATTACCACCAAATATGGTATGATCTTCATAAGATTGACATCCTTTTCAAGTCTGATAAATAAAAGATAACTCAAATGGAACAAACACCACACTGATAAATAAAGCATCACACATGTTGAATAACCCCAACATGATGAGTTATGCTATAAACCAGACACTAATATCTCCATCTGGGAGGCAGCATACCAATTTCTTCATTTATTTCTCGCGTCTACGGCACAATTGTACCACTCTCAATTTTCAAGGTCCCCACTTGAAGCAAAATGAACAAACATGCTCAAACGAGCTCTTCTTCCTTGTTTGTATGAATAACACAGTCAGATCTCGGGTATGAAATACAAGTCAGCAAATAACCCTTCTCCATTTGATCATCGTCAAGAAATGCACCTTCGGATTGATCGACTGTTCCAGAAACCAACTTGCCTGCACATGTACAGCAAGATCCAGCCCTGCATGAATAAGGCAGCTCAACTCCAGCTTCCTCCGCTGCATCGAGAATGTATTGATCATCGGAGACCTCAATTACAGTCTCGTTACCATCGGGCCCAACCAGTTTCACCTTGTACACTGCCATTGCAGAGACTTTGAAGGAGGACGACAACTTCAAGCCAAATGCTTTAGAAATACTCTTTACAGAACCCAACGACCATTGGGACTTGGTAAAGGCAGAAGATCTAATTGATGGCGCAACTTTGAGCACAGAACCTGAAGGAATGCTTATAGTCGACATACCTGCACCTACATAGAATTGTTTGATGAATTGAGGAAAACAAATATGTTAACACGACAAACCATAATCTAACAAAAAATCATTCCACTAAATAGAGATACGCATGTATCAAGAGGGTGAGTACGAAGTCTGATTGATGGTTTCAAAATCACGCAGAGATAGAGCAATAGTACCAGACCTTTATGCAATTCAGTTCCCAATTCAGTTGATTATGTATGTATTACTAGTCATGACCAGCAAGGATATTGAATGTTGTAAGCATCCAACTTTTTCCTCGAGATGCCATGCACAACAATGACAAACCAAACTCGAAGCCAGTGGAAACCCGAATGCTTAGCTGCATCTCATTACGCGGCTCAACCTTAATAAGTATATGCAGAGACCTATCAGGTAAAAGCAGGCGAAGTTTTCACAAGTTTGGGCTACAAGTCGAACTCCTAGTTTGTTCGAGAACTGGATTGGTGGAGATGAATACAGCATATTGAAAGTGAAAATAAGCGGTATCCAGAACCCAACAGAATCGAAACAATTATATCGGAACTGTCCAAGCAATTTTAAGAGGAAAATGGTAGTATTTGTCTTCATAACATCTCAGCCTCCCTACAACTCATTCCACTTAGCTACCGGCTCTTCCATCCACTTTATAACATAATTCCAATTAGCTTGAATTTCTTACTAGCAGTTTAAACAGACCAGTTCAGTTTGGCACACTTTTCATATCCCAGCAAGTCTATCTGTATGATGCACATTTCAAGTGCATAGGCTCAAATTCTGAGGCCTGAGATTTTAAGCGTTGTGTCTTTGTCTGATTGTAAGAAAAGCCGAATCCAAATGGAGGTTTAATTTTCACAACAGGAAATTCCTTTATATTTTAAGGGAGAAGAGAATAAATGCAGTTTACCTCTATTTGATTTACTAAGTCTTATATCTTTATTAAAAGTAAGTTTGCTTTCCATGCATAGACACAGAAAAATGAGTCTTAACTCACCAGCCTTATTCCAAGCTATATCCTTCCTTTATCCTTTTTGAGTTAAAAATTTATCTTTAAGGTTGAATATGTTACTCCTAACAACAAATTGACACACAAATAAAATTATTGCTGATTGAAAGAAAAGCAGCAGCCCACAGTAACTTTTTTTCCTTTAGAAAATGTTGTTGCTTACGTATCCAAGGGTGTGGCCTAGTAGTCAATGAAGCGGGAGGATAACTATGATGGCTCAGGGAAAAGTTGGATGCTTACTAGGTGAGTTCTTCGCATCAGCCTAAGCCTTAGGGGCAGAGTTACTTGGTACTTGTGTTGGTAAGAGGTAATAGTTTAGGCAGAGTTACCTGATACTTGTGTTGGTAAGAGGTAACAGGTACCCGGTAAAATAGTCGAGGTGTGCGCAATATGGCCCGGGCACCACCGTCGTACAAAAATGTTGCCTCTTAGAAACACTGAGAGCGCACTTATTTAAATCATTCATGCATATAAAAGATAACAAATCAAATAATATTCAGCTTACAAGACTCAGAGTTTACGATGCTTGTTGATTTGTTGTCTAATCAGCAATTGCTCTTGTACTGGAGACTGTTAAGTTTCTCTCTCTCTCTCTTATTAATAGGAATTTAAAATTTTATATTAGGAGAAGCATAGGTGTAACTTGTAAGCAACGCTGTAGAAAAGAGTAAGCTCAACAAATACTACTAGCATATTTTTCTTTGCACAACATAGAGATACCTACTCATGCAGAGTAGGCCAAAGTTGCTGGCTAATAAATCCCAGCATATCTATCCAATTTCCTCAAAAAGCACGGGGCCATGATTCAAACAAACTCCCCTCCGAAATTTAGGTTAACACCACTTCAAAATTTAGGCGACAAGTTAATAAGCCAAGGATAATTCACAATTTACATGAAGAAAGAAGATAAGGTGGCCACGGTAAGAAAAATCTTATTTTTTTCTCCCTTGTCGAAATTGCAGAGCTGTTTAGTCATAGATAATGGTTTATAATGAAGAGAAGTGAATATTTAAAGAACAGAATTTCACAGCTTTTTACGCATGGGTGATTATTACTAGTTTGAAAGTATGGCACTCTATTTAAGTTCATACTTGTGATGAAGCAATACTAGTTTGTAGTGTGGATAGGACACCCTACAGCCTAGTTTGTGCATTTTACAGAATAAGACTTGCATACTAACACTGATGCGTGAAATCCTGAACACTGCTCTCAGGTTTCAATCATTTAAACTTATGCAGTCACTGCACAGCCGGTCTGTATTGGGGACAGCATGTGTGGAGGCACTCCCACCTTTGTGTACGCACCATCACACTCTATTCAAAAAATGAACCTTGGACTTGACTCAATTCCTACCAAACGATCTGTTAAAAAAGATGGCCCTTGGAACTGACTAAACTTGGAAAACTAGCTCAACAAGTGAGGTTAATGATTAATCTAAGACATATAAAGATACTATAGTCCATACCCACACAATCAATGTTGAAGTCTTACATCCCAGCACGCCCAGTGTTGGATATTTCAAGCATGGATAAAATGGGGCACCACCAAGGTTTGTGGTGGGATGAATAGGACCTTTCCGTATTTAACCAGAAGTCTCGGGCTCGAGCATTGACAATCCAGAAAGATTTCCAAGGGCAGAGGTAGAGCATTACCTATGGGTTCGGATGAACCCAGTAACTTTTTCTTAAATAATATATTTGTATTAGAAAATCCATTAAATATATATAAATATTTAATTACGAATCCAGTACGTAATACTCCGTCTGTTTCAATTTATGTGAACCTATTTCCATTTTAGTCCGTGCCAAAAAGAATGACCTCTTTCCTTATTTGGAAACAATTTATCTTTATGCAATGATTTATAGTCACACAAAATATTTGTTCATCATTTTATATCACAAGTTCAAAAGTCTTCTCTCTTTTCTTAAATTCCGTGCCCAGTCAAATGAGTTCACAAAAATTGAAACGGAGGGAGTAGGTGTTATGAGTTCAGTGGCAAGTTCAGAGCTCATAAACTTCAAATCCTGGCTCCGCCTTTGCGCTTCCCCCCTTAATGGGCTTTTACGCAAATCTAGATTAGCCGGGGCTCCAATTCCAATACCAGACATAGAGTGGGAAACAACAACAACAACAACAAACCCAGTGAAATTTTACAAGTAGAGTCTGGGGAGGGTAGTGTATACGCAGACCTTACCCTTACCCTTAGGAGGTAAAAATGTTATTGCCAGTGGACCCTCGGCTCAAGAAGTAGAAAAACAACAACACAAACAAGCAATATCAACCACAAAGACCAGAAAGATAATAACAACAATCTAAGAACCAGAAAATTAGGCGGAAGGAAGCAATAGCAACAAGTAGTAATAAAGAAGACCATGTCCTACCTGATTACCTCTCCCCAATGCTTCTCTGGCGCCCTCTACCTCTTCTCATACCCACACCACAAACAACCGCTCACACCTCCTTACTGGGGCATCTAAGTTTCTCCTCTTCATAAGCCCAAATCACCTAAGCCTCACTTCCGCATCTTGTTCTCTATGGGAGTCACACTCACTTTAACCCAGATATCTTCATTCCTAATCTTATCCAACCTAGTATACCCGCATATCCATCTCAACATCCCCATTTCTGCTACTTTCATCATCTGGATATGGGAGTTCTTGACTGGCCAGCACTCTGCCCCACACAACGTAGTCGGTCTAACCACCAGCCTGTAGAACTTTTCTTTTAGTTTTGGTGGCACATTCTTGTCACACAAGACGCCAGACGCTAACCTCCGTTTCATCCACCCAGCCCTATGCAATATGTGAAATCCTCGTCAGCTCCCCGGACCCTTGGATAACAGACCCAAGATACTTGTAACTTCCTCTCTTGGGGATAACCTGTAACTCAGGCCTCACGTCCATGTCCACTCTCTGTCGTGTCGCTGAACTTGCACTCCAGGTATTTGGTCTTACTCCTACTTAACTTGAAGCCTTTAGACTTTAGGGTCTGTCTCCAAACCTCCAATTTGTCATTAACATCACTTCGTGTTTCATCAATCAGTACTATGTCATCTGCAAATAACATACACCATGACACATTCCCTTGAATATGGCATCCATCACCAATGCAAATGAAAATGGGCTAAGCACAGATCCTTGGTGTAACCCCATCACAACCAGAAAATGATTCGAGTCACATTCCACTTTCCTCACTCGGATATTAGCCCCATCATACATATCTTTAGTCACCCTAGCATACGCGACAGGAATACCTATAGCCTCCAAAGATCTCCAAAGAACCTCCCATGAGATCGATGGAAATAAAAATGGGCTAAGCACAGATCCTTGGTGTAACCCCATCACAACCAGAAAATGATTCGAGTCACATTCCACTTTCCTCACTCGGATATTAGCCCCATCATACATGTCTTTAGTCATCCTAGCATACGCGACAAGAATACCTATAGCCTCCAAAGATCTCCAAAGAACCTCTGATGAGATCTTGTCGTATGCTTTCTCTAGGTCGATAACCAACATATGCAAATACTTCTTTCTTTCCCTATATTGTTCCACCAACCTCCTGACAAGGTGGATGGCTTTCGTAGTTGAACGTCCTGCATGAATCCGAAACTTACACAGTCCTCCTTACCCTCACCTCCACCACCCTCTCCCAAACTTTCATGGTATGACTAAGCAACTTGATACCCCTATAATTATTACAATTTTGGATACCACCTTTGTTCTTATACAACGAGATCATCGTACTCCACCTTCATAAATGGGACCAAACATTGGGAAACTCAGCATAAGGGATGAATCATATCATGTTAAAAGAATGAACCTTAGACCTAACTCAACTCTAAATGTTGAAGACCATATAAAGAGACTACAATCTATAACTTCACATCCAATACACAGACAATAATAGGTACTCATAAAGTGATGGTGGATGAAGCAATAGTTTTTACCAATTTACTTGAAATCATGGATCTGTCTTTAGCAGTGAGGTAACAAGGACATGAGCAAAAAAATGATCAAACATCCAAAAAAACATAATTTGATCCAAGAAACAATCATTTTCTCTTGAGAAACAAATACCCATTTGCAGAATCAACAAAAATTAATAACCCCAGAGGCCACAACTAGAGATCGATAGGGTCAATGCAATCTCACAAACAAATCTCCAAATAGTTGGTACATAAAGCAGCAAAACAGAAAGAAGAAGAGACTTACGGAAGTAAGGAAAAAATCTGAACTTTTGAGCAGAGGAATTCAGCTTTCAGCCACCTCAAACTCCTCGTAAGTTCCCAAACTCGTTAAACTGCTGTAAGTGGCAAACAAGTACTTAGTACTATAACTAGAAGGTAGTCAGAAACAAGGAGGCTGTCATTATCACGTGATTTTAGTAGAGACACCGCACGTGACTTAAAGCTTTCGGCGTTACGACTTCTGCATGAATCCAATGGAGCTAGATGGCCCATGTGGAGGTGCAAAGAGGGGTTGGCCCAATCTAGGTTTATAGTTGGGAGTTTGTTTGGTCAATTTTTTGGAAGCTCAAAACATTTTGGAATCTTTACCAAGTAGCCAGCCGATTTTAATGTTTATTTTTGGGAGAAATTCAAAAATAATTAAATTTACAAGTGATCATTTATAAATAGTCACAGTTTCAAAAGTAATCAAAATTTAATCACTTTTCATATAAAGATAAATCTAAAAGAAAACACTGTTTAAAATTCGAAAAATACTCCAGCATAATATTCTGGACCTCCAACATATTATACTGGACTTCCAACATAATATACTGGAGTTATTATGTTGGAACTTTTCGTGTGTTGGAGTTCCAGCATAATATGCTGGAAGTTCATACACAGGTGCACCGATCTCTAGTATATTATGCTGGAACTTTCCGTGTTGCAGCAAAATAATGACTATTTTTCAATAACTTTGTAAATGCTTGCTATTTTTGAATGACCATTCCAAAAACTGACGCTCGTGCTATTTTTATTATTTATAATATATATTTGTAAGCTATATTAATTTAGCAATTGAGTGGGCGGACATTTAGATTAATTCTTCAATCATTTAAAAAAAATCTTTTTATTGGGATATTCGAGGTATATGCCAAGAAAAAAGAAAAGTATTTTTAAGCAGTAGGAAAGGCAATTTTCCTTCCGTTGGGAAGAAGTTAAAATTTTCTCAAGTAGAAGCTGAACATTAATTTTTCAATAAAATAGTATATATCCAAAAATTTATATTTATTAAACTATCTCTCGTTGATTTACCTCATTTGTGTTTCAAATATAAATAACCTATCAATCGATGAATTGAATTAATAATAACCGAAATATTTTAGCTCGTGAAATAATCACAAAAATGGATATATACATCATGTACGTATTAAACATTAGCTAGAAAAACATACATTAATCATCAATAGCTTAATAGACTTTACACTTTAATCACTTTATGAGAGTCCTTTTCTGAATATATATACAAACATGACCGAATACTTCTTTTTTTCTAGTTAAGGAATTTTTTCGTCAATAAAAGAGGAACAAACAAGTACTTGGTCAGGATATCTTAGTAATCTAGAAGATCAAATGCAGATAACACAAAGTTATATCAATCTGATAGAATTTGATAAATAATTGAACAAGCATAAAATCATGCCAATCGGATAGTAATTGTGAATAATTAACATATAAGTACAATAAATATAGCACAAGCTCATTTGGTAGAGAAATTCTTGAAAAGCTACAGAATCCAAACATTATTTTTAAATCTATTTCAATATGACTATATTAAAAATATGAAGGCCCTTAGTGAAATGTCGTTTGTCTTTTTTATTCTTTAAAAAAAGATTTCACACAAGATAAAATTATCATTTACCCTTTTTGCTTAATACTTAGGGCTTTGAAATAAAATAAATTTTGATTTATTAAAATTTTCCATATTTGAATTATTGTGTAGGAAGCCCTAATATTTAAGACATCAAAATCAACTAAATTTCTTCCTTGTATAAATTAAAGTTCCAATTTATGACAAATGTACGAACTGAATTACGTTGGAATATTTTTAGACTAGATAGTGATGGCCCGTGCCAGCACGGGCCCAATAATATAGAAGCTGAAACTTTTATTTTTGATCAAACTTTGATTTGATATAAAATTACAGATAACAAAAGCTGATGCATTTATGTAACTATCACATCAAATAACAATACTAACTGAATAGAAACAAAATATCCATTCTCAGATGTTGCGTAGTTGCAAGAAGACACATTCTTTACATTGATACAGATAAAATGTGATGCATTCATAATGCTATAATGAGTTTTCTCTGCACTCTTTGACAAAAGACAACGGAAATGTAGGCACCTGTAAAAGCAATAAATAACGATCAAGTGCCAATCACCGTATAACATGACAATACCAATTTATACCAATGCAAGTACTTGTACTCAATACTTTCAATGTGTACATCAGTATCAGCACCTCCCTCAACCGTATACATAAAAAGCTCTCTTCTTGCAAAAAGGTCATAAGTTCTGCAAATAGCTTAAACCTCACATGGTAATTAACTTGCATCGTAATTAACACCTAATGCGAGAGAGAGAGAGAGAGAGAGAGAGAGAGTCGAATTCTTTTCTGTTAAAAGACTGGCTTGTGTCGTACTCTTTTATAAGAGGTAGACGCAAGGAATGAAATTATCAAATTAAAAATTAGGAATATTGCCCCAAATAAACTAATTTCAATAAAGCAAATAAACACGGGGATAACAAATAAATTTATTGAGAGTACACAATGCGATGAAAGCTGAGACGTTAATAAGACAAATGCTTTGTTGTTGCAATTTCCGCCCATGCATAAAAGCAATAAGCACATCTTCTGAAACTTAAAATTAAAGCTACTAATAGGTTACCAAAAGAAGAAACCATTATTCCTATTGAATTAAGAACATAAGCAAACTTCATAAAAAATAAAAATAAAAAAAAAGCAATCATTCTGTAAAAAACAAAAAAAAAAAGAATCTTTATCTCAGAACATTTAATCTATTTCTACCACACTACTAAGAAAACGAATTAGCATAGAGCCTTGGTATATTTGGAGCAACTCAGAAAAATTTGTCACGTCGATTTCAGAATTGGTAGCTACTATTAGTAAGTAGTGAGACAGATAAGATAACTTTGTTTCATTAATTAAATGAACACACCCTTAACGTTTTAGCAAAATCGCAACTTTAAGTCGTCCCTTGATTACCTTAACTTCAAAACCCAGTAAATTGAAATTTAGCATGCTTCAAAAACTCCAGTGTTTATGATGTAACGCTAAAGAAATGGTATGACATGAAGCAGCTCCAAGACCCAGATGCTAATGAGCTATTTCCTCCTCCTCTGAAAATAATCAAGACTCAAAAGCGAATCTCTTTAGTTCTCTCCGTCTCTTCATAAACCCCAAAATAATAGCCGCAAATTCAGTTTCAGATCTGTATTCTTGATTTCTGGTCAAGAGATGCATCAAAGAAAAACACTCAACCTGCAAGTTCTAATGGATGAGAAAGAGGAATGTGATGGGATTTAGGTACTCTGCTTTTTCTTTTTACTAAACTAAATATTACCACAAATCCTGTGTTGGTGTAATATTTGGTGGCGGTGCCTTCACAAATCCTGCGAGCACAGTATAAGATATCATAGCCTATAAATAGCTTATTTTTAGCATAATAACAAAAAATAAAATAAAACATAGTATAAATGTACCGTTCAATGAATATTAGGGTTTCAAGGAATTGAATAAGAGCGAATGACTTTCGAGGATGGTTCTAATGTGTTCAAGATTCTACATGTGACAACCAGGTGTCTTAAGGTTGTGTATGTTGTTAGAGATTGTGTTTTCATTGGAAAATGTCAAGACTTGTGGTATTTTTATGTTAATTATGGGATTCTATGCATCAGTATCAGGAAAATAAAGGTAACAGATTTAGATTCACAGGAAGTTCTTCATAGTAGATTATTTTGGGAATGTGGTGTTTCTGGGAACATTTGAGCGTGTATTCAGTGGCTTGTGGGTCTTAGACAATGTGGTCTCGTGCTTGGGTCTCGTGTGGTAAGCCTGGGTTGAGGCATTGTGGTGCTACAATAAGAAGGAATGTCAAGTGTCAAAAACTCCAGTGTTTATGATGTAACGCTAAAGAAATGGTATGACATGAAGCAGCTCCAAGACCCAAAGGCTGAAGCTTATGATCTTATGGACACACCATAAGCACTGTAGCACACCATAATTATTATGTATTGGCATAAAAAATATTAACAAAATTGGCAGTCACCAGAGAGACGAAGAAGCTTGAAAGTAAAGTCACACGACTCAGAGCATATAAAGAAGGGAATGAAGAGGAATGGACCAGCCAGGTTATGAAGAAAAAGGGAAAAAACCTTGAACACCAGGCAGTAACTTTGCAGGTGGCAGCTTAAAAGTTAAAAAGTATTGAAGATTTTAATATGTAACCAGCTATTAACAAATGATTTATGTAAAATATTTTATAAAGGATTTAGTTCACATCTCAATATTCAACTTACAGGGATCATTGAAGTGTTAATAAAGCATAAAGAATGAGTTAGTAATGTAGGAATTGGGGACTACAATAGGAAAATAGTAAACATGTGAACTAACCTAATATGACAGCAGCAAAAAATGACCGCAACAGTGTAGGTGTATGTGTTAAGTGTAGGAAATCTTCAACTTCTGCTCATAGTTCTCCACCTTCTCAGAGCTTAAATCTAGCAAATCCTTCAAAGCAAAAAGATGATAATAATTAAAAAGCGATGCAATTTGTTATAAATAGCTGGTATAGATACAGAGTTTAAAATAGACGCAAATATCACAATCTCTGAATATAATAACCATAGGATAATCACATAGATCATGTGTGCTATTGGGAGCTGTGATAAAGCTACATTTAAAGTTGATAGACTTGTAGAACTAAGAAACTGAAGTCGCAACTTT
>MU690458.1:4282-20176 GCA_026770625.1 Nicotiana glauca
TCTCCCGAAATCAAATTCTGACCACGCGTACAAGTCATAATACCTGAAATGAAGCTGTTCATGGCCTCCGACTGCTGAACGGAGTGCTAGTACTCAAAACGACCGATCGGGTCGTTACAGTTTCATTACTTGAATCATACATGAGTCAAAACATGCCTTTACTTTCAAGTTCGTGGTAAAACTGTTAATCTGTTTATTTGACTAATTCGCATAAGTGTAAGTTCGGCTAGGACCCACCGCTGTGGACTGCGAGGGGTGTCTAACACCTTCCCCTCAAGGTTATTTCGACCCCTTGCCCTAAATCTCTGGTAATGCAAATTGGTCCATGAGCTAATTGCTCAAGGTGCCCTAACGCACCATAATTCATTAGGTGGCGAATCTTCAAATATCCAATTTCCAAAAGGAAGAGAGTTATTCCCCCATGAAATGTCGAAACCCGGACGTTCTTCGCGAGGAGAAAAAAAAAAGGGGACGTGACAGGTACCATAAGCAATATTTTATAGCACCCACATCGAATCAAACAATAAATCTTCAAAATAAAATTTTACATTTAGAAGCTTCAAGCTCAACAATGGTGAGTCTTCATACATACAAAAATCATAAGAAAAGGAGGTAGAGCAATAGCTTGGGTTGACCATCTTATTGAAGATAGATTTGACCAAGAAGAAGTAGATCCATTCAAGTCTACTACCAGGTAAAGTTACAAAAATGAATTCGAATGTTTTTAACAATCTATACTTCAAATAGAAGATGGATGGGTTTGGGTAAATAATTTGGGCTACATAGGTAGGAAAAATAAATAGTTTAGGCTTGAATATTAGAAAGTAATCAGTTTGAGCTTAATGCGTATAAAACGAGATTTTCCCTTTATCCCGCTCCACTATATAAGGCTTCTTCCATTTAACACTTGAGACAATTTATTTGTATATCTTGCCATTGCGTATGTCCATCCAAATGTTCATTGTGATTCGAGATCACCCACCTTTGATGTGCTAACATAAAGTACTTTACCCTGGCTACTAATATTTTGTTACCTCCATATCTTGATGCACTCTTAGCTCCATAATTCCCAACAAATTACAATAGGAATAATTTTCGTTAACAAAAGTTGTAACGTGTTATCTTGTCTTCGAGCTACACCACTTGGACAACATAAC
This sequence comes from Nicotiana glauca, assembly GCA_026770625.1. NCBI lineage: Eukaryota > Viridiplantae > Streptophyta > Magnoliopsida > Solanales > Solanaceae > Nicotiana > Nicotiana glauca. The sequence goes on from MU690458.1 coordinate 5,440, forward strand.
AGTTATTTTGCAATTTTGTTACCGTTCTTAAAAAAAAAAAAAGATAATTTGCAATTTCTGCGTCTGCTATTGTGCAACAACGTCTAAAAACTATATGTTACGTAGCTTGTAAGCTTCTCGAAGCATAATCTTTCTTTCATTCGTTCTATTTTAGAATTTGCTTTAGGCACACCCATTAAGGAAATACTAAATTCTAGACAATAGTTAGTATGACTAAACTACCCTTAATTAAATGTTGCATCATAGTTAATGTGAGGAGTAAAAGACTTTTTAGGGATATGTACATGAGGATAATTTTGGAAAAACAAATTGAATTGTTTCTTGGTTATATAAATGGACACTTATTTTGGACCAAAATAAAAAAATAAATTGATCATTTATTGTGGACCGGAAGGAACAATGAGTAATGCATTGATTGTATATCCACTTTTTGCTATTTGTCAGCTAAACAATTAATTTTATGCATTTCACACTCCATACCCTAATTGAAATATATATTACTAATTTGTTTTCAGAAACTTGAGGGACGACTATTGCGCGCACACATTGTTCTTTCTTGTTCCTCAATCATAGAAAATTATAATACTTAATAGCAAGGAGTTCATTTACATAAATTATACACTATCGATATATTTAATATGTTGTGATCGTCTTTTTTATAATAATGTCAACGATACTAGTTATATTTGAGGTAAGCTGGTTGTCCAAAATTTCTTTTAGGTTTATCCATACCACACAAAGAAGTGAAATCGACTAATTTAACTATCAAGAATAACAACTTAATTTTGGACTGCTTGTTACTTTATCGGCGTTCCAATTGATTGGTTTGGGCACCAAACTTTTAAGTATGGTAGGTTGAGCTCCATTTTTCATTTAATTTTGTAAAGGTGAACCTATCTGTTGCCTGCACCTTTTAGAGCTTCAATTAAAGGAAATAGTATTTAGTTTCTTAGTGATAAAAAATTAAAAGACTGCCTTTACCCAAACGATTATTTTGGCAAAACTTCATCCTAAATTGAGTATTTTTCTTCAGTATAATAAAAAAATAATCAAAATAAAAAAGAAAAGGTCGACTGCCTTTACACGACCAACTTTTGTAATTCTTGGTGTAACCTTTTCTACTATATCCATCAAAAAGTAAAAGGTCACGTCCACCACTCCTTATTTTATGTCGGACATATATTTTCAACATTTTACATATGTTGTGCCACGTCCAGATGGGGTAGAAAATACATGTTAAACTTTGATGACCGAAAAAAGGAAGATAAGAACCAACAAGGAATGTGGTGTAATAATTAGGATTCCTCTACCATTAACATTAACCAGAAAACTCGAGTTCGCGCCCCATAATAGAAAACTAGGGAGCATTTTACCCCCTTATGTGAGCCCATCCAGGGCGAATCTAGACTAGTTGGGAAGACATCTGAAGCTCAAAGATATGCACCACCTACCTAGAGTAACGAATTTTAAAATCTCAGTTGAAGTTGTGAATTCGCTTTGCTGATAACAAAGTATTAGAGAGAAGCATTGCTATAGTCATGGGTCCAACCCCCCCAGGAACAGGAGTGATAGCTGAAGCTACTTTGCTGGCCTCTTCATAACAAACATCTCCAACTAGCCGATAGCCGCGATGATTTGTAGCATCCTGTTAACATAAAAATCAGCTGTCATCTAACGGCAATGAGAAGGAAAACATGCATTACACTATAGGGAAGTAAGAAGTTGTGATCTCTTTCTTTTTTTTTTTTTTTTTTTTTTTTTTTTTGATTAGGGTGACGAGCTGTGATCTTTGAACTATCCACCATAAAATGGCTGATACATTCTTTAACTGGCCTTACGAACAAGCATATGTCCATGCACATTTTATATCTTAGTTCAAGAGTATCATGAGGAGAGGCAATATCATAAACAAGTATAATGCATAATGACAAGGGATGAGAATAAGGAGACAGTTCGTAGATTCACACCTCAACAGGATTGATCCCGACATCAATAATCACTGCCCCAGGCTTGATCCAGCTGCCTCTAACCATGTTTGGTTGACCTACAGCTGAGATTATGATATCTGCTTGTCTCGTGATCTCCTCAGGATTCTTGGTTCTGGAATGGACAATGCAGACAGTGGCATCTTCCCTCTAGGGTAAATACAGGAAGAACATAGAGAATGACAAAAATAATTACACAGTTTCTTTCAACACCATGCTATTAGAAAGAAACTCATTGCACACTAGAATATTACCTGCAGAAGCAGAGCAGCAGGCGTTCCGACGATATTACTCCTGCCAACGACAACAGCTCTTTTCCCCTTGATCTCCACATTATACCGATGCAGCAGCTCAATGCATCCTTTAGGTGTACAGGGAACAAATAATGGTTCTCTACCTCGCATCGCTAGCCGGCCAATATTTAGCGGGTGGAATCCATCCACATCCTTCTCAATGCAAACAGCATTTAAGATGTTCTGTTCATTCATATGCTGATCCAAAGTTGATGAATACATATTAATCAGCAATTAGAAGACAACAGCAACAAAGACATTAACAACTGTCTAAGTACTATAGCTTTTTAGTCTTTATCTATATAACGACCCGGCCCGTCGTCTCATGTATGTAGCCTGTTTCCCCCATTTATTGCTTCTTCATGTTTCATTATCGACATTGGTAGTGTTGGAGTTGAATTGGATTGGCTTGGATAGGGAATGAGACACTTAGTCTCTTTAAGGAAGGCTTGGTTTGGAAAAGTCAACCGGATGTTGACTTATGAGTTAGAGGGTTCGGATATGAATTCTGATGATTCGGTTAGCTTCGGGGATGATTTGTGACTTAGGAGTGTGATCGGAAGTTATTTTGGTGGTCCGGTGTAGAATTAGGCTTGAATTGGCGAAATTAGTGTTTTGGCGAATTCCGGTTGATAGGTGAGATTGTGATCCGAGGGTCGAAATGGAATTTCGAAAGTTGCAGTAGCTCCGTTAGGTGATTTTGGATATGTGTGTAAAGTTTCAGGTCATTCGGAGGTGTTTTGGTCGGGTTTTTGATCGAATGTGCAATTCGGAAGTTTTTAACAAACTTAGGCTTGAATCCGATGTGATTTAATGGTTTTAGCGTTATTTGATGTGTTTTGAGGGTTGGAACAAGTTTGAATGAAGTTCTAGGATGTGTTGGTGATTTTGGTTGAGGTCCCGGGGTGAATTCAAGTGGTTAAACGAGAGTTTTGAAGTGGGTTGTAGGTTCAGTTTTTTCTGTCATCTAGTATTTCCGCTTCTGCGGAAATGGACCGCAGAAGCGGGTGAAGGAGCGCAGAAGCGGTTCATGGCCTGGTGAGGAGATTCCGCAAAAGCAGAATATGGTCCACAAAAGCGAGTCTGCAGGAGCAGACTGTCAACCGCAGAAGCGGTACTGGGTGATCCGCAAAAGCGGATTTTGAGACGCAAAAGCGGAAATTGTAAACTAAAATGAAAACCGCATAACAGAGTTTTGGCCGCAGAAGCAGGAACGGGACCGCAGAAACGAAAATCGCTGTAGGCAGAAGGGTTTATATTAATATTTCATCCGCGAGTCTATTCACTTTTCCTTCATTGTTAACCGCCTTACGAGTTTTGAGGTAGAGATTGAAGAGGATTTTGACGGGAAGTGATTGGAAGTCTCGTGACCTAGAAACGTCATTTTATTGAAGAATCAACCTTTAATTCCTGGAAATTTGGGTAAAAATTGGAAGAAATAGGGCTTGGGTTTTTTAAATGAAAATTTGGGATTTGAAAGGGCATTTGTGCTCCGATTTTAGAAAATTTGGTATGTATGGACTCGTGGCGAGACGAGGTTTCCGGTGATGTAGATTTTGTAATTTTTCGAAAAGTGGGCCCGGGGCTCGGGTTTTGCTAACTTCGTGATTTTTGATGTTTTTCGAATCTTTTCGATTGGGTTATGTTTTTGTGACCTATAGTAATGTATTCCATGTGGTTTTGATCAGATTCGGCACGCGAGGAGGTTGATTCGAAAGGAAAAGGCATAGCGAGCTAGACTTGTGGACGGCTTGAGGTGAGTAATAGATGTAGATGATGACCTGAGGGTTTGAAACCCCGGCATATCACACTGTGACGCTATATTGAGGCGAGACACGTACTCTATGACGAGTGAGGGGTCGTTTGGGATTGGGGACTATGACTTAGTCCGTCCCGAGTGACGTTCATACTGTGTTCTCGACTAGAGATTAATTCGTAAACATCCTACTTGGATTTTTGAACGTATTTGGGCTGTGTGCCAATTATTTAAATCCTTTAAGGATTATTATCACTGCTTCCATGATACTTAGCATGTTATATGATTTTAGTCCTGAGTTAAACACTGTTTTGAAATGTTTAGCCATAATTCTAAGGTTTTGAAACTTAAACTATATTTCCTAATGTCTGGAACTGAGAATTTTAACTTGACTTTGCCCGTGTGGCTCACATGCATATTCTGGACTGAGTGTGGATCGGGCTGCACGCCGCAGCGATGATATGATGATATTGCGCTTGGGCTGTAGAAGCCCCTCCGGAGTCTGAACCCCCACAGTGAGCGCGGGAACCCAAATGGATCGGGCTGCGCGCCGCAGCGATCATATGCATTGCATTGCATTCATGCATTGATATTTATCTGATCTACCTGACATTGTTTTGTTGCCATTTCACCGTTAATTATGCTAAATTGCTAGTTATAGCTTTACATTGTGGTATTTCGCGAATTCTCATCTTCAATCATTATATATGCTTATTACTCACTGAGTTGGAAGTACTCACTTTACCCCCTACACCATGTGTGCGGATTCAGGTGTTCCGGGAGCTTAGTTGAGCTGTTTGCTGCTTCCCAGATTTCTCAGGAGTTGTCGAGGTAGCTGCCTGACGTCCGCAGAGCCCGACTCCTCCCCTTATCCCTTTTATCTTTCCGTATTCTAGACTTCTCTATTATTGTGGACTCACTACTCTGTTACATCTAGAGGCTCTAGACTCGTGACCCCAGATCTGTTGGGAGTTGTTTTGACAGTTATTCTGATTTTCCGCATTGTTTCCATTTACTATCGGATTATTAATCTTGTTAACTACTTAATTAACTTGAACAACTGGTAATGAGATTTCGTAATTGAGTTGTGAGTGATAATTGGACAGGCTTGCCTAGCATTTGTGTTGGGCGCCATCACGACTGGGATTGGGGTCGTGACAATCTATTAACTCATCTCTAACAGCAAAGAGCAAGTCCAGGAGAGCATCTTTTGCATCATACAGCAATATGATAGACATATGAATCAACCACACACTCTTGCAGCAAAAGAACAGTTTTTTCTCCCATTCATACACCTGTTAAAGAGTTATAATTCTATTGAACCTAATATATCAACATGGCATGCTGCATGACACGAGTACAAAAAGAAAGGATAAGATTATTGCATTGGCAGGAATTGCTTAAGTAGAAGCATGAGCATGCTAGAATACACTATTACTCAAGTGCACAGAAAATGCATCCAAGAGTTACATATATAATAATACTCAAAAGCCATTTAGAAAATAATAAACTAGTCAGTCAAAGTTAGATCAAACTTCAATTCAAGCAACTGTATGTTCAATACCAATTAACGCTTCTCAAAGAAGCAAAATATGTTGAGAGACTAGGTTCGTGAAACTACACAACAGCAACAAAAAATCTGATTGGGGACCACGAATAATGTCTTGGTGTAATATCTGACACATTGAGCAGAGGCAAGCTTATGGTTTCTTTCTCTAAATCCAATATTTAGACATAATTCTGGGAACATCTTTCTTCATCTATATCCATTTTGAGTGTAACTTATTCAGATCAAGCCATGCCTATAACATACATAACTCTAAGAAAATTCAGCAATAAAAGACAATGAAGGAAGTAAGGTAGCATACAGAAGGTAACGGTAGCTGAACAAGAATTCCATGAACCATAGGATCATCATTGAAGCCTGAGATATACTTGATAACTTCTTCTTCGGTCGAGTCTTCAGGCAAACACACTTCATACGATTTGATCCCAACAGCTTCACAAGCTTTTTTCTTGTTGCGGACGTAAGTTGCAGAATCCTTCCTGTCCCCAACAAGAACAACTGCCAAACCAGGAACAACACCTATCGAATCTTTCATCCTAGATATTTCAGCAGTTATTTCATCTCTGACATCTTTTGCAATTTTTTTCCCATCAATAACCGATGCCTCAGTAGTCATTGAGGCTGCACAATAATGAGAATAATGAAAAAATTAAGAATAATAGGCAGAATGAATCCAACAAAGCCAAATAGCGAGCCAAACAGCAACACTCTGAACACACGAAATTCTCAACTAGCTTACCTGCGACTACTGAAGCTCAATGAAGTCATAACTCTTCAAATACTAAGTATTAAAACTATATATTCGTTGGTCAAAGTAAAGTCTTGCAGTGAAATATGAAGTTGCTAAATTGAGAAACTAAGTTTACAAGATATATCTATCTGAACAAATTCCACAATTAATTAAGTAAAGGTCTGAACTTTGTATATCTACACCATAAAAAAATCCCATTAGATCTTTAAGCTTTTTATTCATCCAACCTAAAGCAAAATTGCAATTCTTTTTTAACTTTTAAACCATAAGAAAATGTGATTTATAGTACTTTTAACTTTGATTCATTATATGAAAATTAAATGAATTGACTGTGCAATATTTTTAACAGAATTTACCAGTGATGACGGAGGAAGAGGAAAAAGATGAGCGAGTTGCACGAGTGATGATGGTTCTGGGAAAACATGGGCTCTGAAGGGGGCCCACAGAGGAACGCAAGTGAATTTGGTGGCGCCGAAAAAGCGGTAGGAGCCGAGCTGCGGCGGTTGACGGCGGCGAGCAGTCGTTTACCTTCATTTTCATCATTGTTACCGGAGATGACGCCATGTTCCGACCAAGAAGGTGAACTTGAGGTCTCAATCTCAGCCCTATGCTTGCACCTTTTTTGTGTGTTTTATGCGTGTTCGGGGTTTTAGATTTTTTGTTTTTTATGTTTTTGGGTAGGGTTTATGAGCATTAATCAGAAAAAGGAGCTCGTTTTATATTTCTTTTGGAACTGGAATAATCTGAGTGGCCAGAGGAGGAGGCGGAGGAAAAAACAAGCATCTCTTTTCAGATTTTGGGACGGCGTCGTTTTTAGCTAAACAAAAAAGGCTAAATAAATGAGTAAAAATCAGGGTTTTAGATGAGGGTAAGCCCATGGATATTTAATTTTTAATATTTTATAAAATAATATAATTATAATAAATAGGTACAATTACATAAAAATTGAAGAATACTATAAATATGTGAATACACACACACATATCACTATTATAGAGAGAGATGTGCTCCACCCCCACAAAAAACTAGTTAAACTTGAGTAGAAAAGAATAAAGTTTTCTACGTGGAGGAATAAAAAGGAAGACTAACCTGCAATTTAAACTTTATAGCATGTTTGGCCAAGCTTATTTTTGGCCAAAAGTGTTTTTTTGGCCAAAAGCACTTTTGGCCAAAAATTGAAGAGTTTGGCCAAGCTTCTAGAGGAAAAAAAAAGTGTTTTTGAGGAGAAGCATAAAAAAGTAGTTTCTCTCCAAAAGCACTTTTTTAAGAAGCACTTTTGAAAAAAATACACTTAGAAGTAGTTTTTTAAAGCTTGGCCAAACAGTAATTACTGCTCAGAAGTGCTTTTCAAGCTAATTAGCCAAATACAAACTGTTTCTCATCAAAAGTACTTTTGAGAAAAGCACTTTTGAAAAAAACACTTCTCAAAATAAGCTGATTTTTGCAGCTTGGCCAAACGGACTATTAAACTTGTCGCTACGAAGGAGAATGTAGTTTTCTTTGTATTTGTAAAAAAAATATTGAATATTCGCTGCTTTCGAGAGATATTAACAGAATAGCGGACAAGATAAAAAATTGGGAAAGACCATAAATTAGGGCTTCAATAAAAAATAAAAAAAAAGGTGTTGACTCTTAAATTTAACATGTTTCAGTTCCCTTTTAATATTTTTGAGTAATTACAAACTGACTTTTGAGAATTTGGGTAACATATAAAGGACTTATTCAACAAATTTTTTTTAATTTGAAAAAGTCTCTAGGGCTTACGCCTCACTACAAAAGCGCGCCTCAAACACTCAGGTGTACAAAACACTGGTAAAAATATTATTTGGACCCCTTAGTTCTTTTTCTTCTACAGCTTCTTTTATTACATTGGGAGGCAGAAGGAGAAGTGGAAGGGAACAATGAGGTATTGAATTCATACCTATTTCATGAGACTGTTCCACTATACCACTAAACTATAGTTGGTGATGGTGCACCCTTGAGTTCAGTTGAAAGAGAATATGATACATTGTTAATAAAGGTGAAAATAATTAATATATGTTATAAAATAAAAACTATAATATAAAGACAGGTATAGAGAGAAACTGATATATTATTCGAATTCAAATTGATGTACATAATCAACTGAAAATTCTTCTATTTATAGAAGAAAGGAAGTTGCTGTGTAAGTTGCTACTGCAAGCTGTTGTGTAAGCTGCTACTACAACCTGTTGTGTAAGCTACTATAAGCTGTTGTGTAAGCTGCTACTCCAAGCTGGTGTGTAAGCTACTACAAGCTGGTGTGTAAGCTACTACAAGCTGGTGTGTAAGCTACTACAAGCTGGTGTGTAAGCTACTACAAGCTGGTGTGTAAGCTACTACAAGCTGGTGTGTAAGCTACTACAAGCTGGTGTGTAAGCTACTACAAGCTGGTGTGTAAGCTACTACAAGCTGGTGTGTAAGCTACTACAAGCTGGTGTGTAAGCTACTACAAGCTGGTGTGTAAGCTACTACAAGCTGGTGTGTAAGCTACTACAAGCTGGTGTGTAAGCTACTACAAGCTGGTGTGTAAGCTACTACAAGCTGGTGTGTAAGCTACTACAAGCTGGTGTGTAAGCTACTACAAGCTGGTGTGTAAGCTACTACAAGCTGGTGTGTAAGCTACTACAAGCTGGTGTGTAAGCTACTACAAGCTGGTGTGTAAGCTACTACAAGCTGGTGTGTAAGCTACTACAAGCTGGTGTGTAAGCTACTACAAGCTGGTGTGTAAGCTACTACAAGCTGGTGTGTAAGCTACTACAAGCTGGTGTGTAAGCTACTACAAGCTGGTGTGTAAGCTACTACAAGCTGGTGTGTAAGCTACTACAAGCTGGTGTGTAAGCTACTACAAGCTGGTGTGTAAGCTACTACAAGCTGGTGTGTAAGCTACTACAAGCTGGTGTGTAAGCTACTACAAGCTGGTGTGTAAGCTACTACAAGCTGGTGTGTAAGCTACTACAAGCTGGTGTGTAAGCTACTACAAGCTGGTGTGTAAGCTACTACAAGCTGGTGTGTAAGCTACTACAAGCTGGTGTGTAAGCTACTACAAGCTGGTGTGTAAGCTACTACAAGCTGGTGTGTAAGCTACTACAAGCTGGTGTGTAAGCTACTACAAGCTGGTGTGTAAGCTACTACAAGCTGGTGTGTAAGCTACTACAAGCTGGTGTGTAAGCTACTACAAGCTGGTGTGTAAGCTACTACAAGCTGGTGTGTAAGCTACTACAAGCTGGTGTGTAAGCTACTACAAGCTGGTGTGTAAGCTACTACAAGCTGGTGTGTAAGCTACTACAAGCTGGTGTGTAAGCTACTACAAGCTGGTGTGTAAGCTACTACAAGCTGGTGTGTAAGCTACTACAAGCTGGTGTGTAAGCTACTACAAGCTGGTGTGTAAGCTACTACAAGCTGGTGTGTAAGCTACTACAAGCTGGTGTGTAAGCTACTACAAGCTGGTGTGTAAGCTACTACAAGCTGGTGTGTAAGCTGCTACTATATCCGATATGGATAATCTTATACTAAGAGTAATGTTTATCCATAACCGGGTACCGAAGTGATAAGCTTCTTCAGGAGGCTTATTTCCAATAGAGTACTAAATAGATAAACATATTTATGGCGGAGTCCCATATGGATAAACTGCTTCAGGAAGCTTATTTACAACGGAGTACGAACATCTATAATATAATATATTTATAACACTCCCCCTTGGATGTTCATTAAAAGATAGTGTGCCTCATTAAAACCTTACTAGGAAAAATCCCGTGGGAAAAAATTCTAGTAAAGGAAAAAGAGTGCACATATTTAGTAATACGCATTTCTAGGTGCCTCATTAAAAACCTTATAAGGAAAACCCTGTGGGAAAAAACCTTAGTAAGGAAAAAAAGAGTACATCGAGTATTTTACTCCCCCTGATGAAAACCTTGTTTCAAATATTTGAGTCTCTGCATTCTAATCTTGTATCTGCATAACCAATACGATCTGCACCACTTTTGTTAGCATTAACAAGATACATAAGTGCATAGCAATTGCACTGAGATAGAGTATTTCAGGACCAAGGAGTTCCTCATCCTCTTCTGGAGGTCGGAACGGATCCATATTTACTTCAAGTGATCGAACACACATTGGTGTACTTAATGGGTGCGCTTTGTCCATGTAAAAGCGTTTAAAACCCCTTTTTGTATAGGCAAATTGATGGATAAAAATCTCGTCTGCTAAATATTTAATTTGCAGACCAAGATAAATTTTTATTTTTCCAAGATCTTTCATTTCAAATTCTTTCCTAAGATATTCAATTGCCTTTAGAGCTCTTCTGGAGTTCCAACAAGATTTATGTCATCAACATAAATAACAAGTGTAACAAATTCTGATGACATTTTCTTTATCAAAATACATGGACAAATAACATCATTTATGTAACTTTCTATCATCAAATATTCACTGGGGCGATTATATCACTTGCGCCCAGATTGATTTAAACCGTACAAAGATCTTTATAATCTGATCGAGTACATTTCTCGAGACTTTGAATTATATGCTTCGGACATTTTAAATCCTTCGGTGATCTTCATAGAGATTTAATCAAATGAGTCATATAGGTTATGACTCACATTTAAATGGCATGACATCTTCAGGTGTCTGGACTACTGGTCTGATCCTCACAATATTTCACAGTATTGTGCACTATATTGTATCAAATATATCGTCGACGGTCATTTTGTATCGGTTCCTAAGCGGCATAACTTGTTGAGATCTCATCACTTTCTTTATTTTCAGGTACCTCAACTTCTTCTGGAGTTTCATGAAATGTTATGTCGTGGGCTCTTCTAGAGCTCATTTCCTCCTCATTATGATCATTTTGATCATTAGCTCCTTATCATTTTTCAATGATTGTTACCTTTGGAACCGATTGGTATACCACGCTTCATGCGTACAGTAAACCCTATCCTTCAGGGACTTTAAATTTTAATAGGAGCATTTGCAGCTGAAATATGATATTTGATTTTGGACCAGCAAACGCTTCTGGCATTTGACTTGAATTATCTTCTAAGTGATGATCATATTAATGATAATTTGATTCATATAGCATATTTTTCAGCTGTTTATTCCATTCCCCAGATGTTAGTAAAACTAATATATATCCCTAATCTTCTTTGGAAAATATATCTTTGTGCATTGTGGTAGAGAAATTAATCATATACCATACATCAAAAGATAGTAAAATATTTGATTTCTGATCCTAAACCAATTATGTGGGGAGGACTTATCATATATTGTTAGTCTGATGCATACAAGTGCTGCTATATGCAATTTAGAAAATCTTAGACCAACACATGAAGTTTTGTTCTCATAAATAATAGTTTAGCCATTAATAGGAGGTATTCATTGCTAAATTAACTTGTATATAAACCATCATTATCAAGATGAACTGTCTTGATTTCATAATCTAAAAATTATGCTCTTAAGTGAGAAAAGCAATTTCAAATGTCAAACTGCAGGTTGACAATAAACATACATGTAACCATCTTATATATGCATCTATATGTGGTTTGCGTGATAGGTGAGTGGGCCCATATTCACCTTTTATATATTTCAGAATCAGGGGTCTTAGTCCCAACTTTAGCTGGTACAATCAATTTATTATGAGAACAAGCAACACAGGAGAATTCTTGAAGAATCTTCTAGTTCTTCAATATATGCGTATCTAAATTCTCAAATAGCTCATTTAAAAATGGCAAATGAAAACTTCAAGTTTATCATGTCATGTGCTATCTCTTAGTAAACTTCTGGTTTACTGTGGCATAAACTTTTGCATTAGTAAACTTCTGATTTACTGTGGTTACTTTTGCATTAGTAACCTTCTGGTTTACTCTGATACATGATATAGTACAAAACTGAAGAATAAGGTGGGTAACTTCTCACATACATATTATTTTACCTCCTATGATTGTGGAAACATGAAGATTTTCAATCTTCCAATCATTTGTAGCTCAATACGATAGTCATTTGTATTAGTAAACTTCAGGTTTACTATAACATATGTTTTGACCATAATCATATAATATGAATGACATATTTGTATATAAGCTCTTTAAGAGCCTTCATTCATTATCCACAATCTAATATTTATCAGACACTACTGGTGTCATGTGTCTTCTAGACAAACAATTAGCTCTTCAGGAGTTGTTGATACATTTTGTAGTATCAAAAATTGCTTAGACACTTCTGGTATCATGAGAGAAAATCATAATCAAATAAACAATATAAAGCTAATTCTAAATTTATAAATGATGAAAATTGGTTTTAATATTTCTACCACTAACTTTGTGACAAATATCTCCTTCAAGAAAAAATACCATTAACATCGAAAAATTTTGTATCAATGCTGCAGCCACATAGTCATTGCATCTTTTAAGGAAAGATGCACGAGATGCTATTTCCTTCGGGGAACTCAATAACTAACCATAATGTACATATGGTTGTAGTAGAAAACATTCTACAAGAATGCTTTTGCCTTTGAATGATACTTAATAAAATTATTCAAGATGTTTTATGTACAACAGGTACATGCGACAATAATTTTTATGCCACAAAATAATATTTATATCCTCTGTTATTCTAACTCTTCAGGAGGTGAATTGTGGTATTTCTTCATTCATTCCGGGGAATGAAAATATGCTTCAAAAATAACTTTAAATAGCTTATTATTTTATTTAAGCACCGAAAGACAGAGTTTCACAATATTTTCTTTCTTAAGGAGAAAATTTCAGTTGTGTTACTTCTTCAGGAGTAAATTTAAAATACGAAAAAATGAGTATATATTCTCTCAATCATATTACCTCTTCTGGAGGTGAATTGCAATATATTCATATCAAAAGCGCGTTCATATTTACGAGCTTTATTAATATTGTCACATTCACTTCGGGGAACGGATTAATATTTATCAAAAGTTCTCATCTTTCAGGGAACGAAACATAATTATCTGAACGCACATTAATCACATCAAATTGTGATGCTTTAACCTCTTTTAAAATATTTACTACTTCAGGAGCAAATCGAGACGGGCATGAAATATAGAGAATAATTATGTAGGTTATCTTCGATTGTAACTATAGAAAGTCTAAATTCTCACTTCTGGTGGTCATAGGCATATACCATTTCTGGTGGTTAACCGATTTAGTTACAATAGACTATATAAAATATATAATCACTTTTAGTGATCTTACGTTTCTCATGAATTGTACTAGAGTTCAAGCGATGCTCGGCAGGAGCAAATTTGGTGCCTCCCAAAATATTTATCACTCCTAGTGATAATCGGAAGATTGGATGGATTTAAGAAAAATTACCTTTCAATCATTAGCTATATGCATGCACTGATGCAATATTTCTATCTTACATGTTATACACATTTGCTCTTTATTATACTTATAATAGCTAAGATAAGTAATTAATTAGACAAATAATACATGATACCTCCGAGCAATCGATGCTTCGGCAGCGAACAATGATAATAGTTGAAAATACAAAAGCTAAGCCTTAGATTTCTCCAACGGCGTAGAGGCTTGCTTTTCTTCCAGATTTTCTATGTTGGGTACCCATCTATTAGTTTCCTCAGTATTGTGACTTTGAATTACTTCTTATCCTGAAATAGGAAAATTAAATTCAAAGTAAGTGTTCGGTATGGCAAAGTCTCGTGCTGATAACGTGTTATAAAATAAAGACTATAATATAAAGATAGGTATAGAGAGAAACTGATATATTATTCAAATTCAAACTGATGTACATAATGAACTAAAAATTCTTCTATTTATAGAAGAAAGGAAGTTGCTGTGTAAGTTGCTACTGCAAGCTGCTGTGTAAGCTAGGGGTGTGCATTCGATTTATCGATTCGATTTTGACTCTTATCAATAATTACTTATCGATTATCGATTTGTACATATGCTTATCGTTATCGTTTCAATAAGGTTTCGATTTTTTCGATTTCGATTTATTAATTTTTGGGGCTTATCGATTCGGTTATCGATTACACCAATAAGAAAATTTGCGGGATTCCACGGAAAGTATATCGCTATAAACACGCCTAACTAATATGGACAAAAAGAAGCTAAAATAAGACGAACACCGTTTATAACATAAAAATTGTGTCAATAGACATATGCAACGAAACTAAAGTAAGAGGTCAAATATATGCCACCAACACTCCAACGGTATTAAAAAAAATAAAATACATCATCACTACTAATTTTATTTTCCATTAATTTGAACTTCATTCCCTTCAGCTTTAAATATGGTCATTCCTTAAATGTGGTAGATGAAATAATTAGGGGTGTGCATTCGATTTATCGATTCGATTTTGACCCTTATCGATAATTACTT